>CABFWB010000960.1:192772-203363 GCA_902151455.1 Timema bartmani
TTTTTTTGTCATAACAAATCAAATATTGCTTCAGTACAAACCAAATAGTTTAATTCTCTTCACATAGTGACGTCATACGTTTTTGAATATCTGTCAAGGGCGTCCTTGAATTTAATGAACACTTTTTCTCCTAATTTGAAAAGTTTCTCATATAATGCCACTATGTTCATGACAGATAATCAACAACTATTGAAATCACCATGTCAAGAAAATTAAACTTTGTATTTGTACTGAAGCAATATTTTATTTATTTTGGAACAAAATATAAATCACTGGTCTTTTCTCGTGTTCCCTACATCGCCCCCCTTAAATTTTGGGTTTTATTAAAAGGAAAAAGTATGGAAATGTAAAATTAGCTCATATTTAATGACATTTTAAGCCTATTTGCATGGCTATGAGATTAGGCTTGATGAAAAAGGGCTTTGAATTTAGCCTTCCTCTGATAGATATAATATTTTTTTTTTTATTTTTTTAAAGATATTTGAGAACTAGCAGCGAGCTTTTCTCTCTACTTTGAAATAAGAAGTTTCGTAATTTTCTTTTCTCTCTTTCTTATTGACATGATAAGTGCTGGTTGTAGGGGACGGGTAAAAGTGAGTATAATATCAAACAGATTATAAAGGTAATTCTAGCAAATGACAGACCATTGTATATCATGCCGTGTGACCACGATTGATAATTTTTCGCTGACCGTGACGGAAGCCTTAAGTGGTGATGCGTAAAACACGTATTACTTTTTTTTCTACCGCTTTTTTTTAGCCTCCTCCCTCCTTCAACCCGTGTTACGTAACTTTTCACATCAAAGGTAAAATCTCCTTATTTTATAGGGAAGCTTTTGTGACACTAACAGATGGACTCAAGATTTAACACTACCGCGCGCCAACAATAACCGATCGTCTAGGTGTGTAAAATCCGGTGATCAACAATAGTGATTGTTGCCCATCACCCACGCATCTGCGTGATGAACATGGGACTGTATGGATAGCAAGGAAAGTAGTTTTTGAGGCAACTTACCACCGACAGCCGCACTTAAAAGATCCATCATCTGAGCCGTATTGATGCACAGGGTTGATTTATTTTCACGTCAGGCTCAACCACCCTGTACTTCTTAAAATATCACCACTGAATACTGCTCAGCAGCTCCAAGTCATACATTCATAACCAAATCATTAACACTCGAGTCAAGGCTGCACACAAAACAGGACCGCTCGCAGTAATACACACAAGTTCACAAACATAGAATCATTATTACTATTATGGACGTTTCCTACCTGTGACGTAACGGCTGGTCAAGATAGGTTCTAACATGTTACCGAATTTACGTTTTACTCAGGGAATTTTAAAGATTAAACGTTGAAATAAAAACCATAAATTATTAAATAATTCTAAAAATAGTTCTACAGTATCACAAAATTATTATTTTTATTTTTAAGTAGTTTTTTTTAAACGTATCTTTTTATAGATCCTTTACAACTGAGGTTATTTGTCTTGGTCACAAAAATAACCTGTAGGTATCTTCCTGCCGGGATGTAGGTTAAAAAAAGTCCGAGGTAGTAAATGTCTATCTAGAATAGGAAACAAGAAAAAGGTAAAATTCAAAAACGCAACTCAATGTTTTCAAGGAGCAAAATATTAAAGTTACTGTATAAACTCGTCAGAGGAAGAGGGAAAGTGTTATCAGCACATAGACAAGAACCCTTTCAGGGTGAACCTCTAATTTTCTTCTCTCTCTTTCTATTTCATACTTTGGTGTCTAAGTGTGTAAGTGCTTGGACTGCTTAGGTGCGTCAAGTTAAGATGCAACCCGCTTTGCAAAATAGCTTTGAAATCTCCAAGTAGGCGATGTCTATAACAAGCTTCCTTATGGGAACTAGAGAAGAGGGAGAAGGAACAATACAGGGTAACAAAAAATACGATCAAACAAATACTAGGCATCGGAAGTTACCTAGGCTCCATACAGCGGATGAGGGGGGGTAACTGACAAACAAGGGGACTTTCAAGTATAACTTAAGCTCCCTTAGGGAGGGAGGGGGTTCGAGCTCTGCTTATTCTTGCTGATAAGGGGGAAGGGGGGTCAGAACAAAGAAAGGCGGGCAAAATTGAGGGAGGGTTCATCGCAAGTCGCTTGGACTTTGGGCAGCTTTGGGCAGCAATGAGGATGCTGAGTGGCTAAACGAGGAAGATGTGGAGAAGCCTAAGCCAAAGCTTGAGTGACCTGTAGCGCCCCCTCCCCTCCCCAAATAGTAACATAATAATTGAAAGTGTTGAGACGTGGATTCAAGGACCTTGGTCATCAAATTAAATGGTTGTTTAGACCTTATGGTGGTTTTTTATTAATATAATATTCATGTTCAATAATAACTCTTTTTTTATAACTTTAATTTAAAGTAAATTAAATTTTAAACTTTTTTAATGTTATAACTTGATTTAATCTTGACCTGTTCAATAAATTTAAATTCATTGTATACCAGTGTTAATGGTCAATTATTTAGCAATATTAATTTACACCTTTATGTTAATAATTACCAGAAATTTATGAATCTCATGAATTTTTAATGTCTTTATCATCGCGTCTTAATACCTGTTCAGGCTAGAGGCAAAATTGCATGAGAAAAAGAATGGCTATTCCTGTGAACAATTGAAAAAAGTAGACAAATCTTACCTAAGCAAAAAGGGGGGTCAGGCATTTGCTTATTTTTGCTTACAAGGGGGGGAGAGGGGTTAAAAATGGCCAAAAATGTGCTTACGTAATACCTGAACGCCCCCCAAGATCTACTTTCATGTGTCCATTCTCGAAACCATATAATCTACAAGACCATAGTTATGTTGAATATTGCTGTCGCGTTTGGCAGTCAAAACATTCACAACAAGCGATTTTTTTTTTATTGGTTGTGTTTATTTTAAGCGTTTTGACATTATTAAAATACAAACTTAATAAAATAACAGTTTGGACTTTTTTTTTTTTTTTGCCAAAGCGTTGTCTATAGTTCACTTAAAAATGTTTTACAAACGAGATCTTCTAAACGGCTGCAATCTCATCATAAATTAAAGTGGCGAGCAGGAGGAAACGGGTGCGGTTGATGACGCCACACAAACCGCATTCGGTGGTTGTGCTGATGCGCATGCGTTGACATAACTGGAAACGAGGAGATTTTACAACAATTAACCGAGAAAGAGCGACGATACAGTGTTTCTCCATAAGACTTTCTTTTACCGCAGAGGTGATATTGAGTGTAGGTCTACTATGGAACTTTCACTCACAGCACCTAACCGCAGTCCTGCAGTCTGTACCTGACCGGTCCTTTCTACGGAATAAATAATTTATGGACCGTTAGTAAGAAAAAGGTTGGGAGCCACTGTTCAAGAGTGTAAAAATAATTGCATCTGTGGTCACGCGGAAAAAGTCATCAGTCTCGTATAGTTGGTTTTGCCAGTAATGAGGAGATTAAGGTTCTAATCTCAGCCGGTTGAGCAAGAGATGGATTTTCATTAATAGTTTAGCTGTTTATGCTCCCTCCACCACAATGCGGGTACATTTCCTTTAAGCTTTTAACTTTCTCGTCCCCACCACGATAGTATAAATATGTGGATAGCCAGGACGTGTTGTAAAAACCAGAATGAAAACCACACGTGAAAAATTAATTGAAAACTACATGTGTAAGATCAGGTGAAAATTACATGTGGGAAATTAATTTAAAAGTACACGCTCAAAATGAATTGGAATGTACACTTGCAATGTAAATGTTCAAAATGAAGTTAAAATTAAATGACACTTGACAGTTAAACGGGTAAAACTAATTGAAAACTACATTTTTGTGCACAGCCAATATCAGTGCACCCGGCTAAGATTTTAATCCCAATTTTACTATTACAAATAAAGAAGTGAATTAAAAATATATGCGCCTGGTTTTACCACTCGAGCCGCTTTAGATCAAAGGACACCGTGCTTTAAAAAATGGCCAAATACAAAACTAACTCCGTTTGTTGTCGCGGTAGAAGTTACCAAACCGTTCCGTTCAAAAGCTTCTCGGAGGCATCTTAGCTCGTCTTGAAGAGAAGTTTGAAGATACACGTCTAGAGCTTCTTACAAAACCTTCCTTGCGGAGTGGGGGCAATATTTTCATATCAACAGCTGCCCCCGAGGGGGTCGACTAGCACCTAAAGCTGCCGTCAAGTCGAGAAGGTTGTGTGGAAGTTTTTGCCGAGTGCTGGTTGCATGCACTCCACTGACACTTGAAGGGAACTCCTTCTAACAAACTAGGCAGGAGGAGTGCTAAGGTGGTTGGGAGGGTGGACGGGGTATTATACGAGTTTGTATCTTAGGGATGGAAGAACTTTTTGAAAAGGATCACTTACTCACTTATTCACTTACTTCCCTGATGGTTTTTCAAGTGGTTACTAGATTTATTCGGTGAAACTTTCAGGTTGTATATCAAGTGTTTCTAATCAACCCATTTATTGAAGGTTCTAAGCTAAGTCACAAATTACTCGATTGGTTTCAATTTTCTTTCATCATTATTTAATATTTTTAACGCATCTAACTACCCGTACGCATATGAATTACACTAACGAATTAGGGATAGGTAAAGTAGAAATTAAATACATAATTAATATCTGAACACAACATTCAACATTGAACCAACCCTCTTCGATGGATACATGGTCTAAGGCGCTATTCTCGCAGTGGACTAGACTGCCAATGATGGGGAGATCTAGGTTCGAATCTTGGTCGGATGTTTTGAAGGGGGTTTCCCAAAAATTGTTTTCCACTCTCCCTCCATGCAAATGTGGCTACACTTCTTATAAAAATAATCTTCCTATTCCCTAAAACCATTAGCGGAATTAGAACATAAGCGCATAAGCCAAACGGGTAGTAAAGCACAGTGCTAGAAAATATTTAACAATGAACCAGCCCGATTCGGTGGCCACATTGTCTAAGACGTCACCCTCGCAATAGTCTAGATTACTGATAACGAAGAGATTGGGGTTAGAATTCCGGTAGAGCTTACTGAAGGTGTTTTTTCATAAATGGTTTTCAACTTTCCTTTCAAGCAAATGCAGGTACACTTTCTTTCAATTCAACTTTTTCACCCCTATTTCACTAACGTAATTAGTAAATATGTGTATAACATGAACAGGTAGTAAGACGTGATGCTAAAATAAAAAAGAACCATTGAACGAGTAAGCTAGTGGATTTGGTTTAGTTTGCCGGTGACGTGGAATTTGGAATTAGAATACTGGCCGGATGTGCTGAGTTTTTATTTTCTAATTGGTTTCACACTATCTCTCCATGTAAATGTGAGTACACGACCTTTAAATTAACTTCCTCGTCCATATCCAATATGCAGATAGCTTGGACGAGTGGTAAGATTTGAGCTACGAAATAATATTTGCGCCTCTAACAACAACATATATTATTTTAAATATGATTATAGCCCTGTAATGACAGCGTCAATAAGTTCACCGAGCAACATAAATTATGCATGGTTTACGGCTTAACTAGAGAAATTGTAAGAATCAAATATCCGATGCTATTATTTAGGCTTTTTAGTGAGGAATTCTCCATCTAGATATCATATTAAAATATGAGTGAAGAATGACGCTGAGCATGGGACGATTATTCCTAACTAGCTCAGTAGTTATAGCATTGGCGTACTAAGCCAAAGGTCCCGGGTTCGATTCCCGTGTCATTTTTCAATTTTCAATAGAGGCGAATTGTACTTTTATTATTTTTTTAATAAAATAATGACATGTTTTGTAGAAATTTAAAAAAAAATCTGTCAAAATAAATTTAGTTTTCTGCTTTCTCTTTAAATATTTTTGATACTTGAAGTTTTTGGGCACATCTTTGGTGTTCAGTAGAATTTCTCTTAAACGAAACCTCTTTTTTTTTCTTGTATTTTTTTTAATAAAGCTAGGAGTAATTCATCACCTTCCGATGTATTGTTGATAAAAAGGTTTTATTCAAATAACATCGTGAAAAATAAGTTCAAACTAAGATATATTTTTCTCTTGTAAGAAATGTGTATTACATATTTTATGAATTTTAGGTAAATTTTATTACTATAAAACGTGTGTTTGAATGATTATTTTTACCACCAGCAACTTGAATCTACAAATTAATTGAAACTTTGTTCATCTCGAATCTGGATCATATAACCGAGGTTCAACGGTAAAAGCTTTCATTTATTTCAAACAAATAAGGAAAATCTGTTTAGTAAAGCTACAAGGATCATTTTCGAAAAGAATCGCTTAACGTTTTAAATAAATAGATTATTTCCAAATTACTAAAGAATGGGGTAAGCACTTTCTTTTTGAATAGAGACTCCCTTTGATCTATGGTTTGTCCTAAGAACTTGCTGGTAGTTTACTGGTTTTGATGAAAATTGAGGGTTAAGACTTTGACCAGCGAACCAAGAAAGTTCACGGTAGCCTTCACCATATTTCCCATATTAGTTCCAAATCACCGATTGGCTCCTATGCATGTACTGTACTTCCAAAGAATTTAAAGATGGCTCCCAAAACGTAGAAAATTTAATTAATGTCCTTAAAGGAGCTTGGTGGATGACTATAAATATTAGTTACCAAACTTCGGCAAATATGTTGACTGTAAACTTACGATTGATTGATAAGTGTTCAACCATAAGGTTAATTTTGATGTGTCTTCTCATCCATCCGGAGCTGGCTAGTGCTGTCCGCGCCATCTGGTAGATAACACATGTACCAGGGAAGCTCAGAGCGTGCAGTGATAGCCCATTGCTTTCCACAGTGAGTTTATACTAGCGACCGCGAAAGAGCCTAACAATTTTGCCTAGAAGATATTTTCACATAGCTTCGAGTTTTTTTTTTTACATGTCACAATCGATATGGGACCGACGGGTCTTCTTTCCCCCCGAAGTAAGTTGTGCTACGGATTTCTACTGCTCAAGAAAAATCCGTTGACCTTGGCTGGTTTGAACCCATGAGCATCGAGTCCTGAAGCGAGCACTTTACCCAAAGACCATCGAGATATGTAGAAATATAATTCTTCCTAATTCACTCTTACAATATTAATTTTTTTAGCACCGCATCTTATTAACCATTTTAGTTATACTACGCTTATGTACTATTTATTCTAATGGGCTAGGTATGAGGAAGGTTGAATTTAGAGGAAGTGTACTCACATTTGTGTGGAGAAAGAGAGAGTGGGAAAACCACCTTCAGTACACACTCATTGCGAGAGTAGCGCCTTAGACCATACGTCCACCGAAGCTGTTTTTTACACTTTTAAACACCAAGCCCTAGAGTTGAATCAGCTGTCTTGATAGGAGGACTATGTTACACGATGCGATAGTCCTGTCGCTAGATTATTTTGTGGTCCTACTACCCTATCGGACTGTCCTTATATTGCGTGTGAGTAGGAAAAAAACCAACTTCAATGGCCAAATGGTCTAAGGCATCAATCTCGCGTTAGACTGGTCTGTTAATAACAGGGAGATTAGGGGTAGAATCCCGGTCGGATCTACTGAGGTTGGTTTTTCCTAAATGGTTTCCCACTCTCCTTCCATGCAAATGTGGATAGATTACTTCTAAAATGCTACCTCCTTCCTTATACCTACCTTATTAGAGTCATTTATCATAATATATGCATATAACCTGAACAGACAATAAGACGTGGTGATAAAAAATAATTTATGAAAATCTATCTTCACCACACCTGACTGGGATTCGAACCTCGGTAGCCACCTTACCTGCCCACCCTCAATAAATAGTTAGAGTTGGAAAAAACATAGAGAGCTGGGAGAGAAGTTCTCCCTGCGGTGTGAAGTGGAAAAATGTACGTTTTGTTTGAAATTGAACACAAAAATCTCAAAATATATATAAATCTGGTAGACTTTATGAGTAAAACTTTAATTAGAAATTCAAGTGAGGCCTCATTTTATATAACTTTTCCCAATAAAAAGTTTTTAATACATTTTAACGCGATAATCTGCAGCCATCGCTGCAACAATCCACTAATCTAAAATATAAATAGCTATACTCGTATTTTTACCTTTAACTGTAAAAAATATGTTTAAAATATGAAGCATTCTTTCGCTGATTGTGATTAGATCAATTTCAAAATTATATGAGCTATGGAACGCCAAAATAAGTTGAATATTAGCCTTAAATAATTAGGCTTGCATATCATATAAATATAATTTGCTATTTGGCTATTTATCATCACGTGTGATCCATAGAATTAAGGTTTTAGATCATTTGAACCATATTTTTTTTCATTGAGTTAATAATACGAAAAAACTTCTGACTATATTTACAAAAAGAAAGTATATTTATAACCATTTATCAGGACAACTTCAAAAATAAAAGTAAAATGCTCGTGTTTTAAAGATAAAAGTGGAAATTTATTTGTTTGATGTAAAACCTTCTCTATTATGGCTATGTCTTATTTGGTTGGTTTTTTTTTCATCAGTTCAAGATCACATATTTTATTGGTATATTTGATTTTTACCATAAAATATCCCGTGGAATCTAAACTCTTTCTCTTTTGAGATTGTGAAGGATGTGATAAATTGCCTCAAGTTTAAACATGAATTTACCATTTCGTTTAGAAATATCACTTGTTTCTTTTGTAATATTGATAAAATTTACATAAAATAATATGTTTATATATCTATTAAAGTATTAACTATAATTTGAAGTAAACGGTAAATGTTTCAGAGAGTTTGACTAAAACATAAATATCAATGTCTAGAAATAAAGAGCTATGGGTGAAGACATAAGACACTCTTCCACCGAAAAAAATTAATAAAATTGGAAGAAAAAACCTTTCATAGCCCTGAGAGAAGGGAAAGAGGAAAATATACCCACGCAATATATATATATAATTTTTTTTTACAAGATCATGCAATCTGTCCCTGTATCGTAACTTGACCCTTGTTTTAGATCTTGATACAAGAACAAGATTGCAGCTATTTATCACCGTGTTTTCATCATCAGGTTGTGGAAGCTCAATACAGTTTTCTTCCACGAAACAGTGGACGTCAAACCAAGTGGTCACAGTTTGTTTTCAGGTCTACGAGTAGTTCTGGCATATTCATACTAGAGGGATAAGGATGAGTAAAGTAGAATTTCGAGTAAATGTACCAGTATTTGCGTGGAAAACTATTTCGGATAAAATATCCTCAGTACACCTGTCTAGGATTCGAGTTCTAACCGTTATCAGTAACTAGACAAAATTAAATTGGTGATATACTGAATTTATTCAGCACTTAGCGGGCGCTGCCACGTATCGGCCATGCGTAGTCCAGTGTTCCCAAAGGTTTTGTATCCAGTCGCATTCGTGGACACACTTTATCTTATGCGTTCTGTTTTGATTATGACAAGAGCAATTCCTAATTATTCATCCCATTATATGAACTGATTGACTCATGTCTAGAAAAAAATTATTCCCTTTCGTTTTCAACCGTAGCCAATGGTAGCCTCTGAAAGAATTGTTTATTTATTTTCTGTTTTTATTAGCACTGCATCTAGTTACCAGTTTGGGTTTTTACCTATGTACTAATTACGCTAATATATTAGGGATGTATAAGGTATAAATTAGATGAATTGTACCCGCAATTGCGTGTAATGATAGTGGAAAACCATTTAGGAAGAAACTCCTTCAGTAAACCCAACCGGAATTCGAACCCCAATCTCCTTGTCATCGGCAGTCTAGTCTATTGCGAGCGTAGCGCCTTAGACCACTCGCCCACCAAAGCGGGTGACTTCGTTTCGAATATCGGAGTAGTCTAAATGTGATTTTTCACAAGGCGGGTGACCATAGCTTACTAAAGGTGCGGTGGCAAATTATAATAAGTAATTGCATCGTTTGAGTTTAGTGTCGGTAAAAACAATAATAACTAGGAAGCGGATTCTTAGGCCCCAAAAAATGTTTAAAATAGGCAAGCTTCTAGGCATTAAAAATCTGGTATCCAGGCATCAGAATAGGCATTTAAGGGATAAAAACACACAATAGGCAATGTAAAAATTGATTTTAAAACCCACTATTTTATCACCCACAGCCAATTTGCATTGCTGTTTTTTTCTAGTTCCACGTCTTACTACTCGTTCGGGTCACGTATACGTGGTACTAACTACGCTAGTATGTTAAAAGCTATGAAGGTATAATATAGAGGAAGTGTATCTGCACTTGCGTGAAGGGTGAGTGAAAACTCAATTAGTAAAAATACCTTAAGTACACCAGACCGAGATTCAAATCTCGATCTCCCTTTCATCGGCAGTGCAGTCTACTGTGAAAGTGACGTATTAGCCCATTCGACCACTGAAGCGGGTCACATGCTGATAGTCACTAGATATTTATCTAGATTTTCTGTAGTAAAATGGGTTATATTTTCAGTTTGATTTGTATATATATATGTATATATATAATTTTAAAAGCAGAGTTCTACTTCATACAATATCAAGGGGGAAAAAATTTCAAATTTACCATTCCCGAAGAAGTTGAACTTTTCTACTGCAACTTTATGCCGTTTCCTCCAAAGATGTCTGCCACTGCTCCCATTGTCCTCCAAAGATATCTGCCACTACTCCCATTTTCCTCCAAAGATGT
>CABFWB010000961.1:5512-27277 GCA_902151455.1 Timema bartmani
TTTTTTTTTTTTTTTTTTTTTTTTTTTTTAAGAACTGTGTATGACTATCGATTTAGGTTATACAGTCACTTATTTACTAACTTTGCTAATGGGTTAGGGGTGAGAAAGGTTAGATTTAGAGGAGGTATACCCACATTTGTGTGGAGAGAGGTAAAAGTTTAGAAAAACCCACCCTCAGTACACCACCTGGGATCAAACTACAATCACCCAGTCATTGGCAGTCCAGTATTTTGCAAGAGCAGCACCTTAGACAGTGTGGCCACTGAAGCAGGTGACATGAATAGTGAAGCATATATAGCCGCGAGATAGTGTTTTGAGAAAATGACACTTGGAAACTGTAATTAAACTCTGGTTTGATTCTCATGTCAAGGAGTCATTTTTCGACTGATGGCTTATTTTCTAAAATTGTTTTCGACATTTTTAGGTTTTTGGCTTGAGATTTAAAGGGCTAAAAGATAATTGTATTCACCTTGATTGTTATTGTCAAATATTGTAAATAATTTGTGCATATTTAAATTTTAACTAAAACAACAATGGTTTGGTTAAGTATTTGAATAAAATGAAATTTATAGTATAGACGGGTTTGTTTCATTTTGTATCTGGTAGCAGTCGTGTAATAAATTGAGTCAAATCCAATAGTTTACGAACATATATATGAATCTGAATCTTGGGTAAAATTATGAACACAAGAAGAAATATAAAGATAGAAAACAAAAATAGTAACATTATGTACAATACGACAAAAAAGGAACCCAAATCTGCTACTTATAAACTAGTTTAGTCAATTATGAAGGACAAATTACCAGTACTAGGAACTAAACTCACCTTTTTCAATTAATTAGCGATGGAGATAGAACCATTTCTATCATAATTCCGATCTGAAGCCCCTATGGCTCCTTTCCTTTATACTGAACTTATTTCTGTCATTAGTTCAGTTATGAAGCAGTTTATTTTGAAAGAAACTATGCTAAATAAATGTTTTTAGCAAAAATTATATTGGGGTGAAAACAGTTGACTTGGGTAATGCTATTCTGATTCACTGCTAAAGGTAGAGCTTTCTTAAATAGACATTTGAGTTCAAGCAAGGTCTAATTTGCTTACAACATTTTGTTCTAAATTACTAAAAAAAAGTCTCCTGTAAAATATAAATTCATTAAATTGACTAAATCAATCACATTTGTGATCTATCTGTAATTATTGTCAAATCAATGGAAGTTTGCATTAAGCGCCTGGACATGTTGGTTGAAATTAAGAGTCTGCAAGTAATCACATTTTAAGCTCGATCAAGGTTTTTGAAGGCCCACGATTTTTGAGCTTTCACTTGATTTATATAATTCATTAATTTTAAAATACAATGGTAAACTGAAGCTATTTAATTTAGATGATTATATATTATTATTATATTTTTATCTGAAAATGTCAGGGAATTTCAATGTTAAAATTAGTTGCAACCCTACAAATTGAAGTTTGAATATTTTTTGGAAAATGTGTGTATTTTTCATAATTAAATGTAATTTATAACATAAATCTGTGATTTTACTAAATGAACGAAACGACAAATATTTTTATTTGGAATATTGGGAAAACTTCACAACTGTAGAAGTTTTAGAAGCCCCATAAACCCATTAAAATAACATTTAGTAGAGTAAAGATTAATACAGAGCATTTTACCTAAAAGTATTTAAATTTGAATAGATCCACAAATAAACAATAAAAGCAAAGCATGATATTTTTAAAAATCTAAGTTGTTTGTGTAAACTGTTATCAAAAAAGTCAAAATTTATAACTATTTAAATAGCAATAGTTACCATGATGGTTACCTTGATGGTTCTAGTGAAAACTCATTAAACTATGAAGTGAACTAGTGTTAGTGGATACACACATCAGTCATGGAGAGGAGAATTTTAAATGGTTTCCAAAAAGTTAATCTTTGTTATTATTCACATTCTTTCAACTAAAGGATTTGGATTATTTAAAGCTTGTTATCTAACTGGTTTGAATTAAGTTAGAGATAAAAACTCTACTTTTATATATCTAATAGAGATGGGTCGAATCCAAATCTACATTTTATTTTCAAATCCGAATCCTAGCAAATTGTTAGAAATTTTAATGATTTACAAATAGACCTACATTATACAATATGGGCCTAAACTGTAAATTAAGATATATTTCAAATCATGCTTTCAATTTTAACCAACCCCAGCCACCCCTTGTAAAATACTGGTTAAAATCCAACCAAATTCAATAATCTAGACTCATATTATTGTATAAAAATAAAATCAATCAAAATTTGAGTGTCTTTTAGTTATTTTTAAAAGTGTTGTTAGAATGAGTTAAGTTTCTAAAAAAAACATGCTAAATAAACAGATTAGGGCTAGTTATCCTTTGATCAACTTTAATCATCATTGAAGGATTATCATTTATTTCAATAATAAAGCAAAAATAAAAATACAAACATATTTTTAATAAAGACTAAAACAACACGCTTAACAATTAAACATACATTGGAAATAGTGAATTAATAATGCCTAAGTATGTTTTATTATTATTTTCTTATATATCTTATCAGCTATCTTCACATGGAGTATACTTTCGACTCTTGCAATATGTTAATTCCCACTTTATTAGGCAGGACTACGTTTGAATATGTTTACAATTACTTCAATAACATATTTAAAAAATAATAAACTCTTATTATTTGATTCTTAAAACTCGATAGTGCTCACTAAGTGATCAGATTACCTGAATCGATCTTAATCAATATACAATACATAGGCTGGTAGGTTAACCGCATTTATTTTTCATGAAACCTAACAAAATATCTAACTTAAGGATTGTATGCAATAAATTGGGGGGCTATTTGCATAGCTGTAGATAATTAAAACCAGTTGGTAGTAATAATTAACAGTATTTTTATTTAATCATCACTGGCGACGTTATGGGGGCCTAACTTTGTATCAAGTGTAATGTGTTCTTATTTCTGTTATAAAAAAAAAAGACTTAATTTGTTTTATTTATTTAGATTTTATTTGGAATTTTAGTTTTGATTTTCAGTTTTTGAATAATTTTAATGTGTTCAATTAAAATATTTACAAGATTGTTCGTGAGGTGAAAGTTTTAGAAGTGAGCCTGTGTTGAAATGGTAGTCCAAGTTTCCCACAGAGGAGGGAGAGGGAGGGTAAGGTATTAGGCATGTTGGATTGTTTCTTTAAATCAATGACTAACAATTTTTTGGAAGTATTTGCTGAATTCATTACATCACATTTTACAATCCTGTTCATCAAGTTCTCAAGTAGTTTATTTAGATCTGCAAACTTAAATGGCAATAGAGGTTGGTTGCTCTCTCTCTCTTACACCCTTGAGTTTTCTACCCATCTAATAGAACAAAACCTCGTTGGGAAAAGAGATAATCCTGTTATTCTTTGAAAGTTTGCACATCTTTAAATAAATAATATATTGAGCGCAAAAACTGGATAATAGTCCAACTAGTTAGCATGTGCTGTTTTGTAAGCACCACGGACAATGTGTAAAGAATGAGTTCCAAATTCCAGTAACTCAGGATCTTTTGGTGAATCTTTCTTAAAGTAACTTTTGAGATCACATAAAAATTTGAGGTTTACATTTGGTCCATCCATGGAAACTTGAAGCATTTTTTTAAAGATCCAAGCCCTCATCTTTTAGTGCAGATACAAAGATCATTAATATATCTTGAGCTGTTGCATGACCTAAAAAGCAAGATGTTAAATATCTTGTATAAATTTCATTTTCACTCCAGAAGCGAACAACATCCATCTGGGTCTTCTGAGCCACAGTATTTATGCTCTCATCAAATGAAATGCAATAAAATTTGCATTGCTTAACAATATTCACAAGCTCCCTTTTGAAAAAAGAACCTAGTCAATACACAATGACATCCAAGTTTATCTTTATGCATTTGAAATTTCTGGGCAATATCACTATCGGAAAACATTACTTTAAAAACTCACAAGCAGAAGAATGTGTTATTACTTGATTAATGGCCACAATATTTCAGCACGAGAAACTTCAGCTTATACAAGGAAGCTCTGAATAGAACTAGGTCTAGTTTCAGGTTTCAAAACTACTTCATAGTCATTAGCACTAAAATGTATATCTTCATGTAGGCCTACAAATTACACTTAATTTTTTGGCCATAGTGACCAAGTCAAATTTTTTTGCTCCCACTAGAGCTTTCACTCTGTCAACATGCTTCTTTCCCTTGGCATGAGATCAGACTGAATATATTTCCATGTTACTTATCTCAAAATTAGTTTTACATAAAGAACACTAGCCTTTATTTTTATCACGATCCACTTTTTGTAACCACAGCCAATCTTTAAACACTGTACTGTACAACCAATAATCTTTAAAAGAGGTTTTTCTTCTGAGTTTACTCATTTCTTCTTAAGCACAAAGGTCACAAGATAAACAAGTGGGATCTGCAGAATACTCACACCAAGCCAAGCTTAGGAATGGTAGTTTTTCTTTTGGGGGGGGGGGATGAAGGGAAGAACACAACAAATACTGTATTGTGCCATTGTATTGTCAAGGTCAGGTACACCTAATTTTGAAGTGGTCTTTAGCAGTTACTAGTAACTAATCACTGTTACTGCTGGAAAAAAGTTTGGGGAGGAGGGCTTAGTGTAGAGACTGAGAATAGAAAGGTCAGCAAGTGAGGCAAACATCCCCACTGCAAGGTAATCTACAAGGTCAACTAATTGTGTGGCAAACAAGAGAGACCAGAGGGGGAGTAGTTGAGGGGTGGTCGAAATAGAACTATTAGTAGTCCAAATAATATCAGGGGTCTCAAAATGCTTAATACAACATTCCACGCAATGTAAAAAGGCGGAATATTTTTCCAGAACTGATTCAAAATTCCAGTATTTCCAGTAGTGGTAGACACCCTGTTTATTTTAAAAGTAAAATAATAGGTGTGTAATTAAAATGACATCATTTTTAGGAATAGTAAATATTTTTGAAAAAAGTATAAAATTGAAATATTGTTTTTAAACTATAAATAACACTCAAATAAAAATATTATAGAAAAATAATTAAAATGGTTTAAAGACATTACAATTACAAAAAAACTTAGTAAATTGCTGTTTTATTGAGCTAATATTTCCCCAAAATAAGACTCCATAACTTAATTAACCTATAAGGAAACGTAAGACTCGCAAGAAGTTGGAAATTTGAAATGTTATATAATTCATTTATTAGTCCTTTATGTAATAATAATTGCACAGGATCTCTTGTTGAAATTCCATTCCTCTATCCCCCCCCCAACGTTTACCCGAGCGAGATTCGAACCTCAATTTCGCTGTCCTCAGTAGTCTAGCTCAACAAGAAACTAGCATGTTAACTACATCACTGAGGTGAGTCAATGTGAAAAAAATATAAAGTTTACAAAAACATGATTAAAGGTGACCTCAAAAAGGATTAATTAAATTGAAATAAATTAATAGACAGTTACTTTAAAATAAAATTCAGCCGTCTAATGGTGCAAACAGCTAGGATTTAAGCCTGAACCTCCTTGGTTTGAGATGTGACTTGTTTAACATCTTTAAGATATATTCAAACCTTTGAATGGGCTAGTAATTAACAAATTGCTAAAAAAACATTTTTATTTCAGTAAACAAAGAAAATACAAACACACAAACATAGAACAAGATGGATGTAAATTAAATGTACATATAATGCAACAAAAAACTTAATTCAAGTTTGTTTGTTTTTAAACTGAGCTTTAATTGATTTTCACTTAAAATAAATCAGTAGACGGGGGCAGGTTGTTGGGTGAGGAGCAGGTTAAATCGCTTCTTGATTGTTATCCTCTGTCGGGAATACTTATCTTCAGGCGAGAAGCGTGCTGTAATGAATAAATTGATTAGTCAACTAAACATAAGTTACTGCTTAGTAGATACAGTTTTGTTAAAAATCCTCATAAAGTAAACCTGTGTTGTTGGGCAAATTACACATGGTTTAGGTTCCTAAAGTATTTGTAAAAAAATCTTCCTGACTATTTTTCAAGTTCCCTGACCACCTTCTCACAAAATTTCTATTATAATTTTACCGTATTATACATGTGAAAATATTAATTTAATTACATTTATTTCGGCCTCCTCCAATACAGCCGACCTTACCTCACCTCTCGTGGAAGAATAAGAAAGCAGACATCTTGCCAATCAGTTCAAGGAAAATGAGACATTAATCTGCAATTGTCTTGCAGAAAGCTAGTTTACGCTTCAGGAATGGATCATAGGCTGCTCTTTTCAGTGTCTCTACAGGTTTTGTTTTAGGAAAATTTGCTTCTTTGAAAAACTTGACAACATGGTCCCAAATTTGTAATGCCCTTTGAAAGCAGTTTGCATTCTTTAACCACTGCACATCACAAAACTTCAAAGGAAAAGTTTTACACCCTGTCAACTGGGTAAACAATGCTCGATGAGCTGTAGTCAGTGAATAGGTAGTAAATGTGATGCAATAAGCAATTTATATCCCAAGTGAAAGAATCCACCCCTGTCCTCAAGGAACCATGAATAACATGAAGCCCACATGTCCCCATATTTAACAAACTACATATTTCATTGTCTGGGACAGATTTGATGTGTTCTTGAAGAAGTGTTATAAACTTTAAATTGACATTTGGGCCATCCACTGACACTTTTATCAACTTAGAGACTGGAAGAGGAGAAATACCATCAGAGAAATGCTTAAGTAATTCTTCAGCGGAGCTTCTATCAAAAAACACACTGTTTAAGTAACAAGTGATGACTTTATGATTTTCCTTGTCCCAGAATCCGATTACAAAGTCCATTTGTCCTCTTTGAATAACTTTATTCAACACTTCATCAAAACAAATTCCAAAGTTGTTATATGATTTTAGATGGTCCAGTAAATTGTTATGAAAGAACGGAGCCAAGCCATGCACAATGAAATATGCAGCCTTGTCTCCACCAAGAGTAAAGGCACTGGCAATGGAACTCTCGGGAAACATCAACTGAAAAATTGTACTTAAATTATTGCACTAATTGAAATACATTTTACTGTCAACAACTTGCAAACCCCAAATGACTTCCACCCTAGTTATTACATCTTTAATAACAAAAAGTGTTAGGGTTTCTTCGAGGCACTACACTACTTTCACTTTTGGCAACACCTTCCTTCTGCGGCTTTACAATTTCCGATGAAACTGAAGTGTGACATGAATTGTTATTTTCCTGACTTTTCAGACAGTAGGAATCCTGAGTGTGTTCCCACATATAACAGCCAAATTTTGGGAAGTGGTATGGGAACAAAATTGGTGATTAGTTAGTTTTCACTTTATTTCTGAGCAAACCGAAAAAAACTAAATAAGGACTCATTTTTATGCATAAAAAGTGAAATAACACTATAAATATTAAAGTTATCAAAAACAACATTATTAAACTATCATTAAGATGATAACTTTTTTGTTCGGATTTTTGCTTAGTTTAGGAGGAATCCAGTATGAAACATACAATAAATATGTAATATTCATTTAAAAAAAACATTGTTTGGCTAAAAATATTAGTTTAAAAATATTTCTTTGAAAGTTGTGTAGTCGTTAAATTTTCTTTAAACTGATGTGTCAACATTAACTCGCCTTGGTGGCGTAGTTAGCTTACGCGCTAGTTTTGTGTTGAGCTTAACTGTTGAGGATGGGGATAACGAGGTTCGAATTTTGCTCGGGTAAACTGGGGGTGGTTTTTCCTAAACGGTTTCTACTCTTCCTTGCAAATGTGGGTTCACTTCCTTTATATTAAACCTTATCAAATCCTAACCCATTAGCGTATAACTCGTACGAGTAGTAAGACGCGGTACTAACTATTATTATTGTTAACATTAATATTTGTTGAGTACTTTAAGTTATTCATAGTCAAATATCTTTGTTTTGAATATCGAAGGTCATTAACAGGCTTGTGTTTGCACCGTAAACAAAACTCACTTCATTCACACCAAATAAATGTTTGTTTGTTCAATTCATTTAAATAATAATCATTCCTCATACATAGTTGAATAGTGAATATGCAGCTATGGTATTTGTGGGTGTATACAATTATATCACAAATCCATTACATCACATTTTTGGTACAAATACATTTCAGATCCATCACATCGCGTTTCCCCCACCTCTCTACACACAGATACCCTACTCTGACGTACAACCAATAGGAATGAAGTCAACTGACTCCCCTTGGGAGGAGGAGGAGGAGAGTTTCTAGCTTACCAGCCATCTGATGTCCTTAAAAAACTTGGAGACTTGAATCTGTAAATTCAAATTGCTGTGATGCAACAAAAAGCAAAGATGGAATAATAAAATAGGAATATAATCTACAAATTAAAAATATACCTTTTTATCTAGACATTTTTTTCCAGAGAAGTAGAAAAACCAAATTATGGTGTATTTATTTTAGGAGTGTTAATAGATCCAGTTGCCTATGCATCTCGGTCATGGTGAAGTTTATTTAAGTTTTGAATGAGTTATGCTATTCTTTCAACCAGCCCTACCTTCAAAGTGAGAGTCAGGCACACTATCCTTCCAACCAGCCCTACCTTCAAAGTGAAAGTAAGAGGTGATAGTCAGACACACTAACCTTCTAACCAGCCCTACCTTCAAAGTGAAAGTAAGAGGTGATAGTCAGAGGTAAGAGCCAGACACACTAACCTTCTAACCAGCCCTACCTTCAAAGTGAAAGTAAGAGGTGATAGTCATTCATATTGGTTGTATGTCAGAGTAGGGTCAGCTGTGTGTAGAGAGGTGGGGGAAACGCGACATGGTGGAGCTGTAATATATTTGTACCAAAAACGCGATGTAATGGTGGCCCCCGGTATTTGTGTACAGGTTTTGCAACAAAAATGCCAACTCTGCTAGCTCTGCTGCAATTTCCAAACAGAAGATTGCAGCATAAGTTAGTATTATTTCAACGGAACTGGGTACAACAGGTACCTGGATATCTGGTTCCTAGTTAAGAATTTCACCCACAGTCATAAGACACTCTCAGTCGATGGACGTCACCCATACCACCTTAAACGTGTCCAGCATTTGTTGCTAGAAAATCTGGTATGTAGGAGAGCATTTGGTGATCGGTATTGGTTTTTAAACCAAACTAATGACCAGCCTAAATTTCCGTAAAAATGTTTTCGCATGAGAATACTCGTGAAATTCGGGACCAACACTTCCAACACTGTTTTCAGTGTAATGTGTGGCTAAGAATAACGGACTACACTTCAACTGGTTCCAATTTTTTACTAACTTGCTTGGATAAGGACATATTTCTCAATTTTTTTTAACAATGACTTTTATGACCTTTAAGAAGACATTCCTTTGAATATGAGAGTAAACTCCTGGTTTCAACTGGATGGTTGTCCTGCTCTGCTCACTACAGCAAAGTTCCTTGGCAGTGGCTTAGTATTAATTTTCCTGTAAGGTGAATCGGTCATGTTGGACCTGTGGATTGACCTCCGTGATCACCTGATTTAACGCCATTAGATTATTTTGTATGGGATGCTCTCAAGCAAAAATTGTATGAAGTGCCTGTTAATAACCTTCAATCATTACATCAAAGATTAGTGTGAGTATGCAAAGAAATGCCAGAATCACTCAGTCTATCAATGATAGGTGCAATCCTTGTATGTGAAGGCCAACATTTTTAACAAAATAAATAAATTAAATATTTTTAAATAACCTATATTTTGAGTTTGTTTACTTTTGTGTTGTTTGCTCAAAAAGGAAGCGAAAACATGCTAATCTTCAAAGGATATTTCGAGTCAGTTTTTTGGTCTCATATCACTTCCCAAACTGAGTGTTTAATCTGAGAACACCTTACATAAACATATTTATTATGTAGATAAATACACATATACATTTATACACATGATCACATCATTCCCTTACAGGATAGGCAAAGAAACTGAATATAGCTCAAAAAACAATTTCGTACTTAATCCATCCTCACTAACTTTCTTCGCACTTCCCTATCCTTGCATACTTTCTTCACTTCAACAACATCCATATACTGAGTCATAAATACTCTTTTAAAGTTTCTCTTTTTCAAATATAAATCTACAACATTTAGCCACGACTTACATGGCCTACCCCTTTCCTTTTGATCCATAATTATATTTTATTTTTATATATTTGTTTCATCACTCGATCCACACTCATCCTTTCAATATGCCCAAACCACCTTAAGACACTTCTTTCACAGTGACCTATTGGATTCCCTTTCAAACCACATTCCTTCAGCACTAATTCATTACTGACTCTGACCATACAAGTTTTTCCACATATGTTTCTTAGATATCTCATTCCAACCACATTCACCATGCTCTTGTGTTACTCCTGACAAATCCATGCTTTACATCCATAAAACAATGTTGGTGTTTACATACTTTTATATACTACCATCTTTGCCTCTTGATACTACCTCATTATTTGTAATAGTCCACATACATCCAACTATTCTCTGAGATGCATTCCCTTGTCTGTCGATTTTACCATCTATCCTTCCATTTTTACAGAAAATTTTACCCAGATACACAAAATCATTCACTTGTTCTAGCAATTTTCCATTTATACTTAATTGACAATCATTTCCTGATCTGTCCTGTTCAAAAAGTATCACCTTAGTTTTGGAGACATTTATACGAAGATCCATTCTGCCTGTCAAACAATTTAATGCATTCTGACTATAACAGTACTCTCACATTCACATTGTCCAAATGTACACCAAACGCATCCTCACAAGAATCCCTCATACACCTATCCATGAAAACACTAAGCAACCATGGAGACATAACACAACCTTATAATTATTATATATAAGTATATAATCCAAAAAGGTAGTGAGATGAGGTGAAAAATAAAGAATAAAGTAAAAAAGTAGGGCTCGATTCACAAAATTAAATTATTTTAGACTTTTTAGCAGCACTCGCTAACTTCTTTTTTAAATATATATTAATTAACATTAGGTACCTCTTAAAGCTCATTACTGTTCCGGACCATGATTATTTTTAAAGTAGAATTTGGAAAGCTTATAGAGTAAGTCAATGCTTGTTTACAAATATTTATAGATATAATAGGCCTAAAATCCAAATGTTATGCATGTGTGGTTCTCAGGGTCACCTCAAGCATAATTTTGTGCTTCCTCCTTTATCACATAATTATGGTCCAAACATTCATTTAATTTTCATTTATTTGAGGTATTTTACGTGCACTTTCTGAATGATTACATCAGCACACGAGAATTTCTATGAGCGAAAGCTAAAGAGCCTATTTTCACATACTTTCCAGGGTTATTTTACATGCCACAATCGACAAGGGACCGATCGATGGCTTTACTTCTCCTTCAAAGGAAGCTGGGCTACAGATTTTTATCACTCAAGATAAATTCGTCGACCCAGGTTGGGTTTGAACTCACAAGGTCCAAACATTGTCTTATGACCTTGAAAGGAAATTATTACTTACAAGACAATTTTCATGGCCGTCTGTATTTGGGGTTATTTCTTGATTATTTTTAAGAATGGTATCTAAAATTATTTTTTATACTCTGCTATATTTGCCTCATGTCCATCAACTAGATTATGGTATTCAAATTTCTTGAAGAATTTAAGGAAACAAATTAAGAAATAAAATTAGGACTTTTAATACATCAAGTTGATTTAAGGTTAAGAAAATTAACAAGATTCACAAATTCATTGTTTTACCCACTTTTCCAATATATTTGTGAGCGTTGTTTAGATTTTTTTGGCATTGAAATATTTCAAGTTTCAAAATTTTGCTAAATGTAATATCTTAGATAGCTTTACAGGGTATGGGTCATTTTCAAATTGAGGGACAATTCATGTCTCCTGCCTATATAAATATTTTGTTATTTTTAAAACAAGCAACAACAAAAAAAATTTAGGAGGAGAAAGTGTATAAATCTTGATAGAAACCTTTAAATATTGTAGTATTAAAAACAAATTAGACCAAATAATTATTAAAAGTACCGTTCATCACTTCACTAACTGTCCCCACCTCTGAATTTCAAAGTTTGAAGTTATATATATTTTACCCCTTTTCTTTATTTTTGTATATAACTATGGTAAAATATTCCCATAATACCGTAATTTTCATTTGAAGAATCAATTTCAATAAATTATTCATGAATTTCGACCTTTTAATCAATGTTTGTTTATCCCCAAGTAACACACTGAACAAACACGATATTTTGAATTTGGCGCTAAAACCTTCCAGAATGCTCCGCTGTTCCCCATTTGCCGTAGTGTGTTGTTGTCCTGTACTTGCTAGTTATTGTTATTTCATTAGTTAAAAAGTTTATTTAATATTATTCGGTCAACGTACGAAAATTCTTCATTTTATTTCTTCCAACCCAATTTTTAATTAATTTGAATAAAATCAAATCCAAATTTTCAAATTCTGGCTTCGAGGTGCACACGTTCCTGGACAGGGACTACCAATTTTTAAATTTCAGACCTATGCATGTGATAGATATTGTGCAACGATCATAACACACACACACACAGGCAAACTCTTCATTTTAATAATATGGATGTAGGCCTGGAGATTTTGCACTTGCACAGTATATAACTTTTGCAGTTATCATTATTGTTGTTTTGTGAAAATAAAATTATGTTTTCGTTTATGATAAGTCTATTTGTACTTTAGTAACTAATAGAGTTGTAAGATGGTCACATATATACTAAATTAAACTAAACATTTAACAAAATATGTAAAGTACAACCATCAAACATTAAATTATAATGTAACTAAGGTAGTGGAAACTAAAAAAACTTAGTAAAACACATCGGTTTTAACGCAACTTAACGCAGCTTCATAGCTATAGCACATAAAGCAAGTGTGCCAAATTTGTACAGCATAATAGTCCTAACAATGACACAAATCAAAATGAAATGTTATGGACATTATTACATTATCTTTTTACATCCATTACTGTTTCCACCCTATGCTCTGGGTCAGTTTTTTTTATTCAAGCCATACATTTTCCACCACCGGCTTGCTAGGCCTGTCGTAGCTTCATATGCCTTATAATCAAACTTAATAATTAGAAAAGCACAAAATCCAGTCCCTGATCATTAATTCATCACTGTGAAAGGGTAGACCCACATTTCATCAATGATCAATGTTTCAGCCATGCCTGGATTCAAACCCAGGACTCTTAGCTTAGTAGACAGACACGCTACCAACTGAGCTAAGGTGTTCGATTAATATAATATATAATATGTAGGCTATAAGCAATTTAGGCACTTTTAAAAATATAATTATAGTTTTTTTTAATACATCATTGGCAGCATGTCACCCAGGCGGTCACTTGGCCCTTATAGTAGGCTACAAACATTATGGTTGTAAACAAGAAAAAATTAAGTGCTAATTTGAAATACACATTTTTAAAAAACTTATTAAATGTCCAAAACTTGTCAGCAAGTGGCCAAAGTAATCTTCAGTGTGGTTTGAACATGGTTGGAAACAAATCCTGCTGATTTGTTTCCAACCATGTTAAAAAATCTCTACCTTAATAAACAAATTAATTTAATAAAATGAAACCATAAACTCTGGTTTATTTTCAAGGTAGTGACTATCCACTTTTATTTATATTTTAACATCCAAAATAACATAACTCATCAGTTAACCTTTGTTAGGACTATTTGTATTTTAGTACCTAATACATTCTTACCTGGATGCGCAGATTTTGTAGGTTGTCCATCAGGATCCACCTTCTGAAAAGCAAACAAGGCATAAAAATCAATATGTTGAAGAATCAGTGTCAACATTGTGAAAATATGTGGAGTCTACTTTTACTATTTAAACTTTAGGGGCACTGCATCTTAATGTGTGTGTTGATTATTTGCATAATTTTCAATGGTGAGGTAGCAATGAATAAATTTAAATTATTTGTAAATTAATCAGTGTAGGCCTATGGTAAAAATTTGTTGAAATTTTGCAAGAACAATAAGTTTATATCATAAAGGGTCATAGTCAAAAATTTTATTTTTCACATGAGAGCCGTTGTAACATAGCAAGATAAACAAATTGATTTTGTAAAAAACAAATTAATGTAATTACTATAATATTTATCCCCGATGAAGTACGGTATTTTATTATATACGGTAAGTTTAATTTAAATGAAACGGAATGACTAAGGGATTAATTTTTTTGGCAATATTTCAGTCAGCAAACTAGCTCGTTTTCAATATAATCAGAAATATCATAAATACAACATTAAACAGTATTATTTGACTGCATCAATTAATGTTTTACCAGACTCTTTGTTCAGTAACCATGTTACAATAACTTTCGTACATCGCTTAATAGGCATATATATAGTGTGCGCTCCTACAGCAAATGTTATGAGGTAACTTACATGATTGAATAAAATGTAATTGATACGCCTATATAGGGAGAACTCCATAAACAACCTTTGCATGTGTTTTAAAATATAACTGAAAATAAAAGTTTTGAATGGATTTCTGGACTACATTGAGTATCGAGGAAGACATATTAAAGAGTCTCTTAAATCTCTGGAAGACTAATAAACAAAGAGCAGCATAGTTATTTATTAAGTTCACTAGAACTTTGTTCACCCACAGCAGAACTACAAGGAAATTATTTTAAATAATCATTTAGCATCCCTTATATTCATGAAATTAAATGGTTCACCTATGAATCAATGGGACTCACTAGGTAGCGTTTCATAAAATGAGAAGTTTGAAATACAATGATTGTTATAGTTTTCCTGTGTATCTTTAAAAACATTAAAACATCTTAACCTAAATGTTAAACCTCAAATTCTTAATTTAATATTCCATTTGGCATGTTTATATATAAAGTTGCTTCGAAAATGAGCGTGGCCGCTCAAGTACCTTTTATTTTCAGGTCTACACCACTGAGTAAGCCCCACCATCACCAGGAAAAACATTAAGGTATAATCGTTAAACCCCTTCTACAGACACTGTATCAATAGGTCCATGGTCCTTGAAAATTCTATTCGCAGCAACATAGTTTGTACCAACCAAGATTCAGAGACATCCAATCATACTCTTCAAAGGAAAATAGTCTACAGCAAGAAGCAACCGCAAAGCAGTCAGCTTAACAAGAAAAAAACTAGAACAACTTTTTTAATAAAACTTCCAGGATATAGGTACTGTAGAAAGTACAATCACAATAAATGTACATTTATAACATGTTTTGAACTTCTCAAACAAAAATTAGCAATGGATCCTTTCACTGCCATTGGTGCTTTTATTTCAATATGCGCATATATATCTGCGATACTGTGATTGGTAGTCTGTGTAAACTAGGGCATGGGGTTAATTTGACCAACTTCTACGAAGTAAGAACTTATAAATCAGGACCCTGTAGGCAGAGCAATTTGATACTATGCCACCGATTTCTTACAGATTACGGATACGGAGTCTATAGATAGGGCTTTAGGCTAAATTAATTAAAGAAAATAATTATTTTATAAACTTTTTAAAGCCCGATCTGGCCATCAACACGTTTGCACTAATTGAATAAATATGAAGGTATAAATAAGAGAAAATTTACTAAAGTTTGAATTGAAGGAAATGGGGAAGCCACTAAGGGAAAATTACCCTCACCTCCGACTGGGATTTTAACCCTTTTCTTTCATTAGCAATCCAGTCTATTGTGTCTTGAAATAGTTAAAAACAACTTTTTACCTTCAATGTATATACTCTGTCACCATTTTTGTCCATGTAGTACATCAAGTACATGCTGTTAAAAAGAAGCACAAAAGGATATAAAGGTATAAAAAATATTCTTTGATATAAGTCTTTAATGATTGATAAATAATAAATGAAAATTTGAAACACAAATATACACAAGGGCCACGCGGTGCACAGCACAGATCAATTCACATATCAATTTACTCGCGACGCGGTGTGCCAAGTCAAAGATAAGCACAATATCTATCGTGTTAACTTGATCTGTGATATCTATTTAACAAAAAGAGCGATAACTTGTTCCAAAATATGCTTAGCTACCGTGAAAGATCTAAAAACGTTGAGTATCCTCTCACATGTGAATAAGAAGCAGCGCAATTTTCAATTCTCCGTCCTTGGATTTCGTTTTACTAGGTAACACACTGACCTCGCTCCAGTACCTGTTTATGATTCCAAATAACAACAGCTAATTCCCTCCAGAAGTGTTGGGTGCTATACGAGTATATTGTGCATTTCATGAGTTTATATGGGTATCTATAATTATTAATCAATCAGCTAGCCCAAATTGAATACATTTTATTCATCAACTTTAATAAAAACATAGTAGACTCCTACGAAAAAGATAAATGTTAAGTCAATTAAAATTAGTCCAATATTTTAATTGAAATTAGTCTTTATGCAAAGCAAGCAAAAAAAGTTTTCAGGACACCATACTCTTGACCTTGGATTCCAGCTTGCAGATCTTCCTCATTTTGTTGTATTTCTTCACTTGCATGACCACACTATTCTAGATGAAAGAGTGTGAGGAACTTTTAAAGCTTTCCGTAAAAGGAGATGCAGATGGTAAAGGGGTTGTGAAGATAGATATAGATGTAGCTGGGGAAGGGATTGTGAGGGTAGCAGAGGAAGTTAGCATTTCAGTGAGCCCACTTTTAGTTAGTAACGATTGTATATCATGCTGGACTTGTAGAGCCTTATGTAGGGGTAGTCTTTTTAGTTGAATTCGAACATTTTAAAAAATGAATTCACTATCATTAGATATAAAGCTGTTACTCACTATTGTAAGAGTTGGCACTGCCTACTTCAATGTGTCACTTGATGTTTTTTTAATGCCTTGCCCCCTCCGATACTAGCAGTAGCTTTTCTTGAGTCACTTCCACCTAACCTAATACTGATTTTAGTGGAAGAGGTGGAGTAGAAAAAGTGATCCATAAAGAGTCACTGCCACCCTCCTGTATACTTCTTTGCTTTGAGGATGTTGGAGTAGATGATGGCATCGTCATGCTCTCTGTGGGTCTCTTCCTAGCTGCTTCTTCATTTCCCCCGTCTTCTTGTGTGTCATTCATTGTCAGGATCATTCGGGGTCTGAAAAGTAAGTCTCGTCTATCACTACATGTTCATTAATAATATTAATTGTAACTATTATTTTTAGGTACCTATAGTGTAACCAGAGTGGGAAAAGATTATGGGTGGATTCAATCATAGATGGAACTTCCCACATTGTGTCGGAGCCATTTATGGGAAGTGCGTCACTATTAGTGTTCAAAACACTGGTTCTTTGTACTACAATTACAAGGAACAGTTCGGCATTTTGCCCCTTGCTTTAGTGGACGAGAACTATATTTTCACTGCCATAGATGTGAAGATTTTTGCTAAATCTGCAATAAAGGCTGCTATAGAACAAAATAAACTAGATCTGCCAGAGAACAGTGTCATAGTCGAGGATGACGCCTTTCCTTTTAAATAATACATAATGAAACCAGTGCCGGATTAAGCTAGTGTGGGGCCTGTAGCATAATATTATAAAGATGTCTCAAATTGATAAAAATGCACATATATATTAAAATATGTCATTTACTTGAACAGTAAAGCAATTCAATATTTTAATTTGCTATTCAGCCAGTTAAACGTCATTACATCATTCAGAGGTGGTTCTAGTCTGGTGTGGTTTTGACAAAAATAATAAGCACCTGCGTGTTGTGAATAAAGTAATGAAAAAAAGCATTTTTCCTGGTTCAGATTCAAATGTATTATTTAGTAGAAATATCACATTATTTTAGGAGAATCATGCATGAAAAATTAAGTAGTCAATATAAACATATGTTCTACCTCCTCCCAGTGTATAGCCTCTAGAACCACCACTGTTACTATTTACATGTACGTATCAATGCCAAATGTCAAAAGTAACAAAACTACAATTTAAAAGTTAATTTTTCTAAATTTAGCAAAATAAAATTTGTTGATGATATTGGAAATGTCTATTTCACGCAGAAGTTCATTTTCAATGCTCATTAGAGTGAGATTCTTCCAATTGTTTTGATCCGTGGTGGTCTTTATTTTATTTTTAATCCTTTTCAGTATTGAAAATAAGCATCCTTCATTGGAGTTGGCAACCATGAATAACAAAAAGATGTGCAAAGTATTTTCTACATTTGAAAAACTAGACTCCAAAGAATTGTCAGTTATCAAACGGTACAACCTTAACTCCAAAATACAAGGTCTTGTTTGGCGCCAATATGATAAGTAAGATCAGTTTTCAACAGTTCAGTAAACTGTACTAATGATTCACCAAGACTTTCTTGCAGTTCTTCCGGATATGATTTGATAAGATTTTATACCTCTTTTAAATATCTTCCGGTGTAAACGACTACAATTGATGAAGGAATCCAAATATGCTATTCACCTTTCGATAAGATTCCTTGAACTATGAAAGAGTGGAAATCAAGCTGTCAAGAATAGCAAGAAATTTGACGCGTTTGAGGTCCCATAAGTTGATCAAGAGTGCTGGAACCACTGAAATCATCATATGTGCTATTTCGCTTGTGTTCTCTTCTTGTTTGTTGTTGATAATCTTCATAATCGGTTAAATGCTTGGTTTTTTGCTCTTTGTCTGAAAATGACATAGCATAGCTTGAATATATCCGTGCAAAGATTCCTAAAGTGCACAAGCTGTGTTCAAGTATTAGCCAGACAATTGCAAAGAAGCACTAATCATTTAAAAACGCTATAGTACCTGATCCCACAACATGACCATTATTCCCGTTTCCAACTTAATCGTGGTTGGAACAGTGATCTCTATATTATACTGGATGGGCATAAACATACGCATTGCTAAGGACCAAAACGTGACACTTAAATGTATCTGATGAATAAAATTGTTATTGTTTGAAAATGATGAAGTATTATGCCACACTTACCTGAAGAATCGTTTACATTAAAGATGTCCATTCAGTTTTAAATGTAATACTGTACAAATACGAATACAATCTTTAATATATTAATGTAGTTATAATCCATGTTGTTTACAGTCTGCCAAGACTAAACTTATATTCAAAGTTGGTTATTAGCTTGTATATTGGTTTCAGAAACCATATTATATTGAAAGTTGTTCGATAAATATAATGAATAAGGTATCTTGAAACTTGATTACATTTGTTCGAATGACAAACTTTGTATAGTTGCCATACGTTCAAACAATCACTTAGGTTATAGGCTTGTTAAAGTATTATATCACAATTTTTTTTTTAAAGTTGGCTCATATCTTGTTTATTGCTTTCGGAAACCATATTATGTTGAAAGTTCGATAACTATAATGAAACAAGTTAGCTAAAAACTATATTACATTTGTTTGAATGACATACTTTGTGTAGAAGTCTTACGTTCAAACTATAATTTAGGTTATAGGCTTGTAAGAAGTACGGTATCTACTAAACCCTGATTTTAGTAAGAATCCCCAATCTGTAAGGCTTTATTTCGTACAAGAATACTATCATACATTAGTATTTTGGTAGGATAAACGGCCATTTAGAATGGAAATAGAAATTACCTTCTGGAATGTCTTTTATCCTACCTAAACACTACTATAGGGTAGGCTTCTGGTACAAGAGAAAACCTTTCAAAAGAATTTCCTTCAAAAATCATCGTATATATTAGCCTACATCAACTTATTTAAAGAAAAAAACTCACTAGTTTCAAACTTTATTATGCTCTTCAAAGCTTTTACCAACACATTTATTTTGAATCCTCACTTTTCCTAACAAGTAGAAGAAGTGACAATTAATTACACACAAATTTAAATAAGTAAGTTTTGGGAGGGTTGAGACATAAGGGAAATATATAAGTTTAACAAATCAGTTTAAATAAATGTAAACAAGAGAAAATTGAACTACAGATATATATTTAAATACATTATTGATCAAACCGTCCATTGTTATTAAAGATAAGTTAAGCCAGTTGCCATGATCGTAAACTTCACGATGCGCTGGAATAGAAATTAACACCTTGGTGGCAAAGCACTAACAGAAATAACTATAATATACTATAGAATTATTTAGTAACTCTTAAAATGAGGATCAACGCTCATTCTCCTACGAAGGAGCGTCCACCTTAACATAGCGGCATTCAAACATAAACCAACTAATAATATGTGGATAAGCCACAATACAAGAAGATAATCTAACCTAGCTAAAACCAGACTAAGACCAGATAGGTATATTTATGAATAATAGTGAAATTATATTGAAAGAAAACAAGGGGTATTTAATTAGAATTTTATAGAGCTACTATGAGGATAGCTATACAAATAAGCTAGTTAGCTTGAGTTAACTCCTTAGAGAGCTACGAGAACCTAAGGTTAAGTTCCTTGAAAAGGAACTAGCATTTTACAAATAGTGCATGGCGAGCAATCAGGCATCTACACAGTTAACACACAATGGCCGGTCACTTCCTAATAAGAACTGCCTGAACATTCAATAGTATAGTTATACTTCCACACATTACTAGGGCACACAATAATATGTACAGTCAATATTAGTATAACTTGATACAAACTACTCATACAGGGGCCGGAGCCAAAACACTATTCCCGCGGGCCATTACTACCAACTAGTAGTGCTCCCACAGGCTGCTCACCTTAAATAGTTGACATAGCAAAAGAGGAGATTAGATCTGACTTAGATTCTAAAGTGTAAATACTTAAAGTCTCAGAAGAGGCTTCCTCGGTGACATGGTGGTGAGACCGACGCCTGACACATCGGGGTCACTCGTAGATTCTTCGGCTATATAGGATTACGTTCAAGTTCTTCCTCCGTCGAATTGATACAATGAAATATATTATGTGACACAGACGCATAATAGCATGCTCTAATGCACCCTGAAGGGGAGCATGAGAGCAAATTCCAACACGTACCGACCAATTGGTCACACCGTGTGGTTTCGGATCCTAAAACAAACGGGTTGTCGCATTTCGCGAAGTTAATGAAACAAAGAAAAGCATATTATTAATATTAGTGAGGGGAAAAAAAGTATGTTGGGAAACCGAATAAAGGATTTTTAGAGTTACGTGCGGAGACACTACTCTATGGGGAGCCGAGGGAGAGCCTCCCAAACCATTGCTGACACATCTCGCCTATCCGAGCAGGGCTTTGGGACGTCGATGGCACCCTCCAGAGTCGATGAAGTAATTCCCAAGCCCCTGGATAAGAGGATTAGTGGCACCGAAAAGTCTGCCGTAGAAGGACTGCGCCAGCTTCCGGAAGTGGTCCTTGATGATAGGCATATCCAGGTCACGATACAGAGTCACATTCCGAACATACCAGGGTGCGTCCACGATGATCCTCAGACACAAGTTCTGGAACGCTCCTCATATACGTGACCACCAGGTGGCCCCAAACGGGACACACATAGTCCAGGATCGGTCTGAGCAACTGCTTGTACATTGTCAGACCATTCCTAGTAGATAGGGTGCTACGCCTGTTAAGCAGCGGGCCTAGGATTCCCAGCCTTTGCCTCGCCTTGTTAAGTCTCTCGGTGCAGTGTAGTCGCCAGGTCAGTTTAGTGTCCAGCGTAAGTCCCAAGTACTTAACACTGTTCGCCCATCTGATCAGCTCTCCGAACAGCTGGAGTGGGGCCGGCCTGTAGAACTTTATTTTCCATGTGAAGAGCACTGCTGTGCTCTGTGTGTGTGTGTGTGTGTGTGTGTGTGTGTGTGTGTGTGTGTGTGTGTGTGTGTGTGTGTGTGTGTGTGTG
>CABFWB010000961.1:30686-89284 GCA_902151455.1 Timema bartmani
AAAAAGTCAATATTTCTAATTTTAGTTTCTATCGATTCTCCATATCTTTGTGAGCGTTTTGATATAATAAATTATGAATGTTTAAATATACAACAAAAAAAGTTTTATATGTATGGGCATTATTTTTGAGCATCGTCCCCTTCTTACTTAAACTTTTATGAGCAAATAAATTAAAATTTCTAATTATAGTCGTCATATAAACAACTTGTCATTTAAGGCCCTGTGTTTGGATTTTGATTTTAGTGAGATGTTAGAGTAATACGAAATAAAATTATATTAAATAGACCTAAATATGATTATAGTAAGATATCATTTGATTTGCTGTTTCCTTGCAAGTATAAATTGTAATGGCCTAATAAAAATGTCTTAATGATTTGTTGTTTTGAGGAAATAAAGTGTTGTATCAGTTCTAGAGCAACACTCCCAATTTTTAAAAATGCACTTTTTCATTTTTTGTTTATAAATAATGTCTAAAGTTAAGGCATTAGAAAAAGCACTGGTATAAATCAATATACAGCAAACTATAGCAGAAGTTTTTTTTATTCCACACATTGGTCGCGCAATGTGGAAATAATAGAAAAACTAACCTATAAAAGCAATTGCACACTAACCTTTTGCAAAACTCTACCATCACTATCTGTTACAATCCACTCTCGTAGAATATCTTTTGGCCAAAAATGTTTTTCACAAAATCTATCATTAGATTTTATACTAAAGTTTTCTTGACCAGAAATCTTCCTTATAGTATTCTCCCACAATTCTCGTCTCTCGAAATTTGAGGGCGTGATAAACATTGACACGTCAGTTTTAAAACAACCCGGAAATTTACATTTATTTTTATTTTGACTTGTAAAGCCATTGTGCAAGAATAAAATCTTATAAATCTTAACCGTAGATCTCTGCCTGAACAGCTGTTGTTGTAAACGTCACAGCGAACAGCAACGATCACAGCGCTTTCTCATATAACGGCAAATCGTGCAACTAAAAAGCTTCAAGTTCTGATCAACTTTTACAATGGGTTTTAAGTGGAGTCATAGATAAAAGTATGAGTGGAGTGTCATAGGGGTGCTTGCTAGAGTCAATGGTTGTCACTTTTGTATACAACCTAAAAATATTGTGTTTTTAAGGTTTTGTTTGAAATGCCGAACGGGAGGGGTCTTGATGGTAGTATATGGTTGGAAATTGTAGTACGAGCCATACTGGCATGGATATTCATGTACGTAATAATTTGTTAACTTCAGGAGTTAAAAGATCTTGAATAAATATAGGGTACCATGGTTTGATTCCATCTGGTGCCCCGAGTTTATTTACTTTTGTCATTTCTTTTATTTAGGTCTACCTGAATAGATATGGTTTAGAGCCATTTTAACTTTTATTAAAAATTTTTTACAAAAATTTTATAGGCCGAGGCCTGACACAATATTTAGGCCTATTTGAAATTGGAGGAAGCATAATAAAAGGTATTGAGTCAACAATATTGACCCTTTAGGCTAACTATTTTTTTAAAGTTTTAAACATCACTTGTATGTTTTACAATTAATTTTTAAATAAATATATATATATATTTAAAAAATATAATCTTTTAAGTGTAGGTTATGCAACTTGAAAGCCCTGCTCCCCTTATCATCTTTTTTTAATAATTGCATGAGACGTCTAATTTTTACTATTTTCATCTGGCTTATCTGCATATTTAAAATAATGTTTTTCAGGTGATTAATTTGTGTTTCGAATTTCAACCTAATGTGTTAAGATGGATTTTTGTTTTGGGGATTCATGTGGAAGCACCTTATCATTTTAAACACCATAAATGGCTAAGCTTATTAGAATTCCACTGCTGATTTCAAACTTGGGTGAATGAATGCATGAAAGAAATAATTGTCAATAGGCCTAGCTCCAAACCAAAATGTGGGCCCTACCTACGGAAAGCATATTAAAAGTGAAATAATCTAGAGTTCTGAATAGCATGTCTCCATTATATTAACATACTGTATTATTCTGCTGCAGAGAGCTGGAAGGTGCTACCCCTTTTTCTAGAAAAATTCACCCAGATGAACTCTGGCTATATAAAAATCCTCGAAGTGAAAGTTATGTACCTACCAGCATTCTATGGGTAAGATTTGTTTAGTATTATGTATTCGGCTATATTTAAATTATAAACAATTCTATCAAAATTAATGCTATAAATTATAAACTGCTGTAAATTATTTGATATCATTTACCCACTTGTGCATACATTTTTATATTTTTTCTTGCAAGCCTTTCTTGAAACTTAAATTAATATGGTACCTTCAATGGTAAGTGAAATATGAACAAAACATACTCCAGAGAAATATACTAAAGGTATGAAATAAAACCACTAAATAGTAAAATTTACAAACTCCTATTTTAAATATGACTTTTTATTACGTTATCTAATCCAACCTGACCAAACCTTAAACATGTACTGATGAATTAAATAGCAAAGCTATTATAGTTGTTAATTATGGATATAGCCACATCTAGATATCAAGTTCTTTGAATTGAAAAATGGCACCTGGACAAGGTCCCGGGTTTGATTCCCACGTCCAGGTGTCATTTTTCAATTTAAAGAACATACATATGTAGCCTAAGCTATATAAAACAAAAAAATAACACATAAATTCAATGAAAGATTTAAATAATATATAAAAAAAACTAAATGCAAAATAAAACGTCAAAAAATATGGCAGCGAACATCCTTTATTTGGTCTTGGCTGTCTGGGTAGAAAAGTGTATGAGTATTTGCTTGGTGGTAGGGTTGGAAACAAATGAGGATAAACCACCCTAGTACATATCCTATGGCTTTCTTCTTCAAATAATTTACTACCCTGGTAAATACCTAAAATAATAATCATGAATGAAAAGTTGTTTAAAATATAAATTATTTTATTTAGGCAACATAAAAACGCCATTAATTTTACAAAATGTATCACATTTGGCACAAACAGTAGGTTTTGACCCCTTAAGGGCCATTCTTTTGCAATAGCCCTCTTCAAATTGTGTGCCTGTATGAAAAGAGGTAATTGTGACACAGCTACAAATGGGGCATTCACTGGTTGCGCAGTTCCTTTCATTCTGTACCACATTTTGGCGGAGTTTCATAGGTATGCCCCTATTTGCCTGTCTTTTGGTTTTAATGGTGAGCTTCACTGTATGTTGCACAGTAGTGCTTAAGGAATTATTTGTTTACCATTTTATAATCAAAATGAATATATTAAGTTGTCATTTATTCAACTCTTGCTCTCAAAGAGTAGATTTTGGTTGTTTTCTCATGTTGAGACTTATATACCTATATTTATTAAATGTATTCATCTTCTTTGCTAAGTAAAGGGATTTTTTTTTCTATTTATCTTTAGCTATGGGTATTCAATTTTGTTTTTAGTTCCCTTTTTTAAGGCACTTACGATAGCTATGCTATAAACTTTCAACTAGATATATATCTATTTATATATCTCTAACCAAAAAATCTATAGATCTTTTTAAATACAAAAGTGGTGGCATATTCCCACATACATTTCTTCTCTTGGAAATATTCCTGGCGGAAATATATCTACATTCCAACACTATTAAGTCTAAAGTTCATCACCAATGGCCACAGCTATAGTCGTTCTACAGTGGGAGCGTGGGTAACTGACAGCTAGGAAAATCTACCAGAACTTATCTCATAACTATATCACCAAACTATATCATCTTTACTTTACATCCATTACTGTTTCCCACCTGTGGCCTGGGTCAGATGATTATTCAAGCGATATATTTTTCACTACTGGCTTGCTAGGCCTGTTGTGGCTTTATATGCCTTATAATCTACCTTAAGACTAGGACAGGCACAGCATCCAGTCCCCGGCCATTAATTCGTCACTGTGAAAGGGTAAACCCACATTTCACCAATGATAAATTTTTTGGCTATGCCAAGAATCAAAACCAGTACCTTTAGCTCAGTACCCCGTAGAATGGGGTGACTTCGGACATGTGGGGAGGCTTCAGACAGCCCTGCCATTATTCACGTAGGCAGTGTTAGTGCCAAGTAACTAAAATTTACAATTGATTTAGAAATAAGAGCTAGCAGTTATTTGTGTGACAGCTGGTTTTTTGTTGATTTTCTCTTAGTGAAATTATTTGTGAATTTTTTTAGCTTGAACCGTAAATTGGGCTGAAGTAAACATTATTCTAATAACTAGTGGTTCGGTAAGTGATTTCAGACTAATGTGACAGATTTTTTTTTAACAGAATTTGATGCTTAGCAGTTATTAGAATGTTTACATTCGATTTCGGAACAAAAGTGTTTATAACCTTTTTTTGTACCTTTTTAATTTTTCAGGGAATACGTGGGGTGATTTTGGACATGCCAAGAAAATATAGAAAGGTTGTAGGAGGTTGTCTGTACATAACCTATATGAAAACTAGCCTTGAAAATGCCATGAATGATGTTAGAGTAAATAAAATGTCTATTCGAGCTGCAGCTGAGAAATATGAATTGCCAAAAAGTACCCTGCAAGATCACTTAAAAAAAATGGCAATGTTAAGTCTCCTGGAGGGCAGCCGGTGTTATTAAAAGAAAAGGAGGAAAAACTTTGTTAAGGGCTTTTAAAATGTGCCAAGTGGGGGTTTACTTTAAGAGTGCTTCGTGTAGAGCTTATTGTACAGGATTATTTAAATTGTTGTGGCAAGACTGCGTCAAAATTTACAAATAATTGTCCAGGGATTGAATGGGTTCGTGGATTTCTTCCTCGGAACAAGAACTTCACATTGCGCCTAGGAGAGAATATTAAGATAGTTTGTGCTGCTGTAGATAGAAATGTTTTGACAGAATATTTTGACAACTTGGAAGAGGCTCTTATTGGTCTGCCACCTTCCAATATAATCAATTTTGACGAGACCAATTTTTGTGATGATCCGGGAAAAACTAGGGTTATTGTAAAAAAAGGGGGGTAAAGCATCCAGAGTTAATAAATCACACATCAAAGACCAGCATATCGGTTATGATGGCAGCTTCAGGTAGTGGGGAAATACTGCCACCCTATACAGTATATAAAGCCACTCATCTTTATCCAACATGGATAGACGAAAGGATAGGAGCTGGATATAATATAAATCCAAGTGGATGGTTTGATATGCCTATATTTGAAGATTGGTTCTTAATAACCTGTGTGCCTTTCCTTAGGAAACTACAGGTCTTAAGGTTATTATTGGTGACAACTTATCAAGCCATCTTTCACTTGAGGCTATAAAAATGTGTGAAAATGTGTGATGTTAGATTTATTCTCTTGCCTCCAAACTCCACACACTTATGCCAACCATTGGATGTTGCCTTTTTCAGGCCCTTAAAGGCAGCATGGTGCAAGTGTCTGGATGAATGGAAAAGAAAAAATTATGGTGTGCTCCCTAAATCTGAATTTCCAAAACTGCCGAAAAAAAACCTCGAGCTTATTGAAGCCTCAAGTTCAAGAAATGTGCGTGAAGGCTTCATGGTATCAGGAATTGTACCCTTTGACCGGAATGAAGTTCTCTCTAAGATTCCAAATCACGAAGATAATGGGAAAGATGAACAAGATCAGTCATGGACTGATTCATTTGTCCATCTTCTACAGGATGCTCGTTCTTGTGATCTTCCCAAATCAAAGCCTCAGAAAAAAATACATATTGAAGCTGGCAAAAGTGTGCGCCTTTCAGAAAATGACATTAATGAAAATATTTATCAAGAGACTGTTCAGTGCTCCAGCAAACAGACATTTGAGTCATATAACAGCTCAGACTTGGGAGAAACAGTTGTTCAAGAGATACTTGAACTTTCTATTTCAAACAATTTAGACGAACCTGATGAGCTGCCAGATTTTTCAGTTAACATTGATTATTTCTTTTAGTAAAATTGGACACTAATAAATGCAATCGATTTTTCATCAATTGGAAAGATTGTAGGCATTGCTGGCAGAAAACTTCAAATGTGCTTTATGCGGAAGAAAACTTGTAAGAAAGAGATATATTTTATTTTTCCTGAAATAGAGGATGAGTGTTCAATAGAGAAAACTCAAATTGTCTGTAAATTTAAAAAAAAACCCAGTAGATTTAAGAAGAAGATGGTTTATGTTCAAGTTTGTCAATGTTGAATATGTAGAATAGTTACATGTGTGTTTATCTGTATATATATATAGTCAGAGCCCTGCTTTTATGGTGAATAAAAAAGCCCAATTTCGTTTTTAACTTTCCCAAAAGCGGTGAATTACAAAAATCCTATTTTTGCGACGAAATTATCGAATTAAGACAAAAGCGTTAAAAAAGTGGTTTTTACCAAACTTTCGTGATTAGGGTGACTTTGTTGGGTTAAAACTAGACTTCCAGGACAATGTTTGAAACAAGTAAACTAAACATATTGAAGTGAAAACCAAAAATTACATTTTGTTTGGACAAAACGGTAAAAAACACTAGTCCGCAAAAAAATGTGCTGTCAACTTATTAAAAAAGTAAGATTTAGCGGCAGCTGGTCCGGGAAAAGTATGTACAAGTCACAAAGACAAAATATTACACAAAAATCATCTTGTTACTTCACAAAAATTGTGACTATATTTTTAAATCTCAATTTAGGCTAGAAAAATACAAAATAACTACTCAACATCACCAAACTGCAACATGCAGCTGGTAACAATGTTATCCACTTTCATTGTGGTTCTGCGGTCTGTTACTACTAAACTATACCTAGAAAAATATCGCGAATGCCGAAAATCGCGATTATCGCGGATATCGTTTAAAATCGCGAATATCGCGCTAAAACGCCGATTTCGCGAATTTTCTTGACAATTCTAAGCATATATTTGCAATCAGGGTAACTGAAATGTGAACATCTGAAAGAAAAAATGCCATATCTAACATTCGCGAATTATCGCAATCTCCACAAACGCAGGGCTCTGTATATAGTCTATTTAAACTTGTAGAAAACTTTATTTTAAGTTGAAATACAAATGTTGTGCGTGATATATATATTTACCAATTAATAGTGACCAAAGTCACCTCACTCATATCTAACTTCGGTTATTAAAATTAAACATGTGTCCTGAGTCATCCCACAATAAGGGATGACTCCGGACATTATAATTTATTTATTTTTTAATATATTTTAGCTTACAGACATGTTATTTAGCATTTATATATTTGCTAAGGGTCAGATCTTGCTTAGATAATTTTTTCAAACTGTTTGAATTAAAGGTAATCTAGATGGAACTAACAATGTACTAAAAAGTGTCCGGAGTCACCTCATTCTACGGGTAGACAGACACGCTACCGACTGAGCTAAGGTGTCGGATCCCAAACTATATTATCTCTGCGACCATATGTTGAGTTGTTGTTACTTTTGGCAATCAAAACTTTTACATCAAACAATTTGTTTTTAATAAATTATGTCATTTAACTGTTTTTATATTATTGGAACATAAACTTATGAAAATAATTGTTAGGATGTTTCTTTTTTGTGGAAATGGCATTTGTGGCTTCCTAAAAATGCTTTTCAAACGACAGATTCTAAAAGGCCCCATTTTCTTTATAAATTAAGATGGCCAACCAGCCGAAATAAGGGTAGTTGATGACATCATACAAACCGTCTTCGGATGTTTACATACTAGAAATGTTTTATTTTAAAACTTATGTTTTGTATCAGGTTAAAATTTATTTATTGATTTTGGTGACCAGTTATAAAAAGATACAATACTTTTTAATTTATTATTTCATGTACTATAATATCTCTTGTTACCACACCACATAACAAAAACACATAACACTTTTATTAATATATTTTCTCTTTCGATAAGTTACAAAAATGCCAAATATACAGTCATCCTCAGAGATGTACATATTAGAATTGTTTGATTACACTTTTTATAGTTATAATACTGGTATAGGCTCTAGTATAGCTAAACACATAATTATTTTTTTCGAATAGGTTGACATTAGTCACTTTCAACCAATGTTTTAATAAAGAACCTTCTGTTATAATAGTATTTTGGTTGGAAGAACACTTTGACAGCCAAAAACATTACAGATGTTCCCTGTTTTAGATGATGACATTGCAGGGATTCCTGAACTTTTTTTTAATCAACATAGCAGACAAATTATTGGTTCTGTATGAAGGCCCTGCAAGGTGCAGGGATTGGGGAACAAAAGGGTTTAGTGTGGACAATAAAGACTTGTTTGCTGCATAGTAAACTAGTACCTTTAAGTGTATTTTTCTTGAAAACAAAAAACAAAAACCAAGTATATGATGTATTTTATCATGTAAAACACTTCCTATATATCCATTTTGAACAAAATTGTTAGTCAAGTTAGAAAATTTTAAATTTTAAAATATTAATCATCAGTAAATTGCCACTAATTTTAGAGTTAAAATTAGTCATGATTTTATTTTGAGTTATGATCTTATAACATCTAGGTATCAAGTTTGGGCGAAAACTATCAATCCATTTTGGCTATATACCTAGATCCCAGGTACAGATAGGTTGTGAAAAAACACCTTTTTTAATTCAGGAGCACACAATACACCACATCACTATCCCTCATAAGTTCAAGGCTGAAAATTTTCACTAAACCTATGTTACAATATGTTCAACAAGACATTTGTAGAAGGTGGAATTTGGCATACATATACATGAAACTAAATTATTAATGGCCTCTAGTATAGGATTCTACATTTGAGGCTCTTTTTCTTTATTATGATTATCTTTTTCAAATGATTAACAATATTGTCATAATCCAGAATGTTTGATATATATATATACATACTTAGCACCGCGTCTTACTACCCGTTTGGGCTATAAGTTTAGGCCTAAGTACTAATTACGCTAATGGGTTAGGAATTGGAAAGGTTGAATATAGAGGAAGTGAACCCACATTTATGTGGAGGAAGAGTTTAAAACCATTTAGGAAAAACTACCCACAGTTCACCTGAACGAGATTCGAACCTCGATCTCCCTGTCCTCGGCAGTCTAGCTCAACATGAAACTAGCGCATTAGCTAACTACGCCACTGAGGCAGTTAATATCATTTTAATAATTGATTATAGAAACGTAAAACAAGCCCTACTAAAGCACGTTTATTTATGAACTTGGGAGAGAAAAATGAAAGAGAAGGAGGAGTATAGATACAATATTTGTGTGTAAAAAATAATATTTAAGTTTGGAAAACTCGTGCAAAAATAAATTAGGTAGGTCTAATCACATGCAGGAATTGGCTCCTTCATGTATTAGTTATTAGTTTTTATGTTCCTGTTCCAGCCGCTGGTATTTGGGACACCAACCTTCGTGATACTTGTAGTGTTCCTGATGCAGAAGGACCGTGTCGATGCCAGCCAGGCTGTCCTTGGCTGCTCCCTCTCTCTCTCCCTCAATGGAGTCTTCACAAATATTGTAAAACTTATTGTAGGTAAGTTTTGTTTTTATAAAACAAAAATAAATCCGTTTTGTATGAGTCTTGAAATTATTATGTGCTGCCCCCATATGTGGCAACACAAATCAAATGTTAGACTCATCTAGTCTGGTTTGAAAGTGAGACTGAGTTAGGGAGACCATGGATTGTTCTCAAGCGGGTACACACGTGCTTTTACATTCCCACTCAAGTGAAATTATTAAATTTATCTCGTGCTTACTATCTGTTCAGAGTAATCACATATTTACACAAATATATATTAAGAATTGAGATGGTGGAATTTTAGAGGAAATGTACCTGAATTTGTCTTGAGGAAGATTGATAAACCATTTAAAAGAGTCACTATAACCAGCAAGAATTTGAACCTTGACCTCTCTGTGGCTGGAAAACCGAATAAAACGAGACCAGTGCCTTTATCATGATTTTTTTTTCATTATCTAGTTAAGGTATTTTAAAATTCACTTTCTGAACCGACTGATTATATCAGCACACAACCTATAAACTAACTCAAATCTAGAACAGACATGACACCCATCCCCCTGGCCATTAATTCATTACTGTGAAAGGGGAACACATTTAACCAATGATACAATTTTCGGCCATGAGGGGAATTGAATTCGAGATCCTTAGCTCAGTAGACAGTAGATGCTACCGACTGAGCTAAGATGTTGGACGTTGCCTTTATCAGTGTACCCACTGGTTTCAGGAATGTCAAATGCTGATGCTGTTTTTTTTATAAAGGCATCATTCTTATAATTTTTCTTAGCTAAGATAATTAGTTCATTGCCACCTAGCTCTGACATTTGATTGTCCTAAAATTATGTTGTACTAAACTACCAATAAACAGCATACTATCGCTAAAAATATCCAAAATGTATTTTAAAATTTATTTTTAAAATCTTGAATCAGAATTGTTTTGGGCCCTTAAATATCGATTCAAATATTCAAAGAACCCATTTGAATTAAGGTAGAGCCTATATATGTATTTATTTATGTTTATTAAAGATGGGTCAAATCTTAATCTTCATTTACATGTATGAATCTTGAATCTGAATCTTTGAAAACATGGTAAACATAAGAGTTTTACTTTATTATTATAACTCTTAGGTGTCTATGGAAAATAGAAATAGTTACTAAATGTTAACATTTTTTTAAATAATGCATTACAGTCTATATTCAATTAAGTGGCGAATAAATGGTCTTGGACCTGGTTGTTAAATTTGTTTTATGATTATGTTGGTCAAAACTACCGATAAACAGAAGAAGAGATTCAAACCAATTCTGATTTAAAATCTGAAATTAAAAACCGATTTGAATTTTCAAACCTAATCTTGAATGTTTTTAAGGATTCAATGATACAAAAGTCCCACCCCTAATTTTAATACAATTAACCACTAAAATTACTAAAACATGCCAAAATCTTCAAACCTGGTAATATTTACAAAAATAATGATGTGCGTATTTTCCCATGTATAAATTCTTCAATAAATGATTCCCGTGATCTATTCCTTGTAACTATAGTTGTCTGGTGTTCTAGGTCGGCCGAGGCCGGACTTCTTCTGGCGGTGTTTCCCTGATGGCCGGGAGAACCCAGAGCTCAAGTGCACGGGGGAGTTGGCTGTAGTGACAGAAGGTAGAAAGAGCTTCCCCAGCGGACATTCCTCTTGTAAGTATAGGCCCAACCTTTCAAGTGGCAGGTGTCGTAACATCAAATGTAGAGCCGGTGTTTACTTAATATGAATCATTGAAGAATTATCTCACAAAATTCAAATAATTATAATTTTTTTCTTATACCTTCTTCCAAATATAATACAATAACCTCATAAAGCGAAAAGAGGTTTTCCTTGTAGAGATATATTATATACTTTTTTCAGAAATTTTACCCTTTTCTAACAAAAAAAAAAAGATGTATGATGGATCCAGCCATATACCTACAGTCTAATTTTTTTAGGAAGGGACTTTTTTGACAATTATAAAAATAATTAAAACCATTTTCAAATATTTTTATGTTAAGTCATGTGATCTTAAACTCTCAAGTTCGTAGATAATATCAATACTTATTAAATAATACAAATATTATAGTAAAATAATATCGAAGTTGACTAGGTTAAAGTACATCCATATCATAATCTTAATATATATTTAACCCGTTTAGAAACACAGTAAGGAAGCAGGGCTAGGCCTTGATAAAAACAGCTTCTCTTTTCAATTCTTCATACTTCCTACTTCATATCGCTTTCATATCTATACTTTATTTTAAATTATCGAAAATATTCCTTTTTCTATAATAAATACTATGCAATAAATAAAATGATAGAATTGTGTAAAAATAAAATAAAACAAAAATAAAAGTAAACACAAATACATTTAGTTTTTACTTTTATTTGTGCTCTATTCTATCATTTTATTTATTACTTATATTTTGCTTAATGCACTTTATTTCATACTATAAAATAAAATACTAAGGAAAAATGGGGCCAAACGGCTATTTTAAATCAAATATTGAAACGAGGATAGAAGGGCAAGGCCTACACATTTACCAGAAAACTGTGAGCCTCAAAGTTCACAATTATAACACAACAAAACACATAATTATAAACTTTTGGTGTAGTTCAATCAGTCGCATTCTTCAACAGAAGAGAGTAAAACACCAAATGGCATTTGGTCTTACTCTCTCCTGATGGAAATAATGGCAGAAAATGGGGGAGGGGGTGAACATAAATGTGTGTCTTCTTAACTTTAATTTTTTTTGGCAAAGCTTCTTAATTGTCGAATCTGGAATTTTACTTTCGAATTGAAGTTGAAGTGAATGAATATTCAAAATAAAGTCAAAAGTTTTTGAAACTTCGCACACCCTTATTACAAATCTCTTAACTCATCTCATCAAAATATTCAAAGTACAGGGATGAAATATTTCAGTCGCATTTGCCAGCATGGGTTTTGTGGCATTCTACCTGGCAGGCAAACTCCATGTGTTCAACAGACTGGGGCGCGGAAAGTCCTGGCGTATGTGTGTGTGCCTGACACCTCTGGCTGTCGCTTTGAGCGTGGCGCTCAGTCGGACCTGTGACTATCATCATCACTGGCAAGGTGAGGGGATAGCTCTAGCCACATCATTTTGTATATACATCTTTAGAAAGTGTGATGGCTTCAATAACAGTCTCATTATTTGTAGAATAAGCCTATGTAAGTCTTAAGATTTTAGGAATTAAATGCGCGTAAAAATATGCTATTTCTGCATTGTTTCAAAATAAATGTTTTTTGGCTTTTACTTTTATTTGAATCTTTTAATTTGTTTTATATTTAAAAAGTCAACTAATGACACAAAACCACTTTAATTGTTCATTAGTATATGATAAGCTTGTAATACAATCACCTTGGCATAACTCTATTCCATCTTCTTTGCTACTTGAATCATTATATGTAATACTGTCCACAACACTCTTATCACTTTCTCACTTATTTCACTTTTTGAATCCCATAATTACTAATAAATCTAATAAATCTTAAATTTATTTTGTTAGCAAAACACCTTTCACACAATTATAGTCAATGTTTGTATAGATTGAATTTAAAAATAACTAAACTATAAACAAACCAATTAATAAACAAGCTCACTGTAAAAATGACGATTTCACGGCCTACTTGTTGTCAAACCATGGTATAAAATAAAATGGTATGAAATAATACATTTTAGAGTTTGCGGGAAAAAAAGAAACCTGCAGTTTTTGAGGTGAATGGAATAATTCCATAAGTCGTCCGTTGGACCATTTTCTTATCTACTCCAAGTTTAAAATTTGATCGAGTTCAATGAAAAATATTAAGGACATTGTGTTTAATAGTAAATAAATTAGGTGTAAAATGCGAACGGATAGTAAGACGCTGTGCTAAAAAAAAAGTAAATAAATTATTAACATTACAAAATTAATTATTTTTGGGTACCCAAGCATAGGTGTAACTCAGTTACATTGTTCCAGACGTGCTGTGCGGCTCTGCGCTGGGCTTCTCCATGTCATACCTGTGCTACCGCCAATACTTCCCCTCTCTGGCATCAATACATTCTCACCGCCCTTATGTTAAACTCACTCCCCACCTTGAATTGGAGGGAGTGCAGACTCCCGAGAAGCAGGAAGAGGTCAAATGGATCTAACCACCCTTACTCCTATGTGAGGCTTTCAGTAACACACCAACGCGGGCCAGTGCCGCAACTTTATAAGACTCTTAGCATGAATTTAAAGTGGGAAAGGATCAGTTTTAACTTTTAATCAAGTGTGTACCTGATTGTTAAAAAGATTATGGGGTTATGTTTAGTTTAAAAAAAAACAACAGAAATATCATTTTTCCCACCATTTTCTGCCTTGTGAATCTTTGGGTTTTTCATGTTCTGGAGTTGGGTAACCATAACTAGTTCTTAAACACTTTTCAGATAAAAATAACTGCAACTGGACACGCATTAGTGGGTATGTAAACTAAAGCACCAATTTCGTATAGTTTGGTTTGCCATCAACATCTAGATAGGGGTTAAAATCCTATCCAGCTATACTCACATAGGTGGTTTTTCTAAAATGGTTTCCCACTATCCCTCCAAGAAAATCTAAAAACTGCCAAACTAGGATAATTAAATTAATTAAAGTGAAAAATGACGACTTGGATGCAGATATTGAACCTGGGAGCTTTGGCTTTGTGTGCCAATGCTCTACCACTGAGCCATCTTAGTTTGTCTTGTATCCAGCACTATTTTATACTAGTCGTGTGTATTGAGCATTTGTTGTAACTGATGAAAATATAAGCCACTCATAGATATCCACAATCCTACCAAGTGAGCCATCATTATCTTCATCATCATTATTTTCATCTTCATGAATTGTTAGCCTGTGGCCTTGTCAGTTTAGTAAAATTACTTGATCATCTTTCTATCCACATTCTTCCTTGCTTACTCTAGTCCATTCTTCTCCTCTCACCCACACATTTGCTGTTATCAGCTCCTCCCGTCTCTTCCTTGGTCTCCCTTGTGGTCTTTTCTCTCCAAACTTCATCTCCATCTTTCTCATTTGGATTCTTTGATTTTCTATTTTCATTACGTGTCCATACCCTATAACCCTTACTTCCTCTATTCTCTTATGTAACCCCTGTAGTCCAACTCTTGCCTAAACATCTTCATTTATAATCCTCTTTATACTGGTAACAGTTAGCCTGCTCCTTAAAAACTTAATCTCATAAACTCAACCTTTCTTACCTATTTTGTATCAAATGTCCAGGTTTCTGTTGCATATGTAACTATGGTTACAAAGTATGCTCTATACAACATTTGCTTGGATTTCAGAGGTACTTCCTTTTTCCATACCAGGTCTCTTACACACCTGTAAAACACCTCCCCCGGCTGCCCTCTCCTCATTAGATCTTCTCTGCTACCACCCCTTGCCTAAGCATGCTTCTAACAGACTTTATGCAATTCCCTACTTTCAAATCTACTTCCTTCAGTTTTATATGTTTTTCTTCTTCCTTGTGATCATTATCACTTCATTCTTCTCTATGCTAAGTTTTATCCCACACTCTTTCGATCCTTTATTTCATTACATTCCTATATCTGTTCCTGTACTTCTTACTTTTCCCCCATTCCATTAAGTCACCCACAAACATCATTGTGCCAACAAATATTAATTCATATTTATCATAAACTGATATATGAAAATTATCACCTTGTATTACCTATATGATTATTATATTATATTTGGAAGAAGATACAGGAAAGGTGGATAGAAACATATAAAAGGAACAAACACAGTATGGCTTTTATAATGAACACAGTTCACAGTTTACATTGCTGCCAATGGACATAGAGGTAATGGTTCCATCTTGAAGAAAATTAATCGTTACCACCTACTCCCTCGACCTAAATTTTATTTTTTCGGAACTCTTCAGGAGGGAGTGTGAAACATGCCACGCAACTTCCGCACTTCACAATTCCTCCTGATGAGTTTTGATAGAATGAAACCTAGGTCAGGAGATTTGGCGGAAATGATCGATATATGTTTATTAACAATTTAATCCAATAATTATTTAAAATTTACGAAATTGCAAGTTATTACAATTATAATGTTTTATCACATAATAAATATAGTTGCAGATTGTAAGTTTTTATAATCATAATGTTTTATCACATAATTATGATCATTGATTATATACATCTTGCACTGTTCCCTTTTATTTTATTTATTTATAGCAGTTGATTGTGTCCTCATTAACTTAAGCAAGAAGAAATCTTTTCTAGACCCCCTCAATAGGGATCTGCAAGCTCAAGTTTTTTGATTCGAGTCGATCTCGAGCGATTTTCATATGAAGGTCCTGAGTATTGAGCCGAGTTGAGCTTGGGTTGAATACATTTTATTATTTTAAAATTTAGTTATGTAAATAAAAAAATAATTATATGCTAAAATTGTTTTAATTTTTTTTAAATAAAATAAGATGTGTTTATTATAAAACGTTTTAAAAACTAAAATTGCTTATTTTTAAATAATTAAGAATATTAAGTCATATTAAACTGTAGGATCAAATTTTAAATATATTATGATCATTACAAAACGTTTTATTTAAAATTTAATCATGATTCATTCTGTCTTGGGTTTCTTTGGCCTCTGCTTCATTTCTAAAATCGTGCTTTGTCGTTTTCTGCAGCCAGCGACCCCTGCGTCCAATGCTTTCATTGTAAATGCCGCTAGAGAGGACATGTTTTTTCAGAGTGTTCAGTTTTTCCCACTCGAGACGCTGTTACATACACCACACATTAAAATACTTGAATCACTCACGTAAGATTTGTCAGTTTTAAAATAATGATGTGAGCATCCTTGCTAGGCAGTAGACACCATCACAAGCAAACTTGCAAGGGCTTGGTGGTGGAGGGAGGGGGATATGCAGGGTGGGTCTATTTTTGACACTTTATCACGTGATCGGTTTGTAGTCTTACAATGGGAAAATACCAAGAAATACCAATCCCAAACGCTTTGAATGTGTTTTTTTTAGAATTACCAGTATTAACAAATGTTAAATTTAAAAAATTGTCCCAATTTACAGATATATATTTTTAATTAGAAATCTCTGTTTCTTCGCTCATAAAGGCATATATCGTGGAAATAGTTTTTTATCGCTTTATATCGTAAATATAAAATGCTTTTAAAATTCATCCAAACTATATGAAACATGAACATTAAAAAAACACCGATTTTGATGACTTAATTTTTATCGCTTTTATAGCCAAAACGAAAAAAAGTGTGTCTACTGATACTTAAGATAGTAAAGAATGGCTCTAGATACAAGACAAAATGGGATGGCTCGGTAGAAGAGTATTGACATTGAAAGCTAAAGGTCCAAGGTTCAATTATCATGTCCAGGTTGTCATTTTTTAATAAATGAGCTTGATTATAGCATCAGGACTGTACCTGATAATAAATATCCTTCACGTATCATGAAATAGTACAACATTCTAATATAATGTAAAATTATAGTCAAAGCTAAACTGAATCTTTTGCCATTTCAAGATTGTGTTGACTTTTTTTAAAATCAATATTCCTCCACTTTGTTCTGCATTATTTTATCATTGACTGATAAGTAAAGGCACATGTTTATGGTAAAAAAGTATTACTAAAATTTATCAACAAAGTGCAATTTCACAATATTATATTATTTTCTGTTCTCTTGTGATTTCTTCATTAATTTTGCATATTGTTAAGCACAACAATAAAGCTATATTATGACTCATTTTTTAAATTAGCAAACCTACTATGGCATATTTTAAATAAATGCAAAATAATAATTTTTCTAAGTTTTTATACTAATTTTGTTGTATATTGCACTTTTGGATAAAAAAAACTATCAAATTTCATATGAAACAATTATTTTGTGTAACTTTATGACCACAAGAGTGGTTATTTGTATATGTTGAAATAATATTTACGGAGTCTGTTAATTTTGAAGCTTATATATTTGATTTTGCGATCTCACCCATCTTGAAAATAATGTGACTCTACAAATGAGGCTCAACTTTCAACATTGCATGAAAAGAACGATAGAGTATGGACCATACGATAAATGTTATTAATCTTTTTAAATATAAAATCATTCTTACACTAATCTTTAAATGAGTTGGTCTTCTGACATTGAACTTTTGTCTTCCTTGTTGCCATTTCCAAAAAGATGGATGAGCAACTCTAATCATTGTAAATGTTGGTGATCCCACTGCCCTTGTTATATTATCTTTAAAGCAGAAACTTAAAGTTCTGGACACAATGGAAGACATTTAGCTACCGCTGTACATTAATCGCACCAATGGGCACGCAGACAAAGCTGTCAGTTTTGTATTCATGAGCCTAAGGAGGAGGGTTTTAGGTTTCAACCACTCAACTCTTCCTTAAAATTTACTCAAGTTTTTAATGTCTATGGTAATAAAGGCCTTAGAGACGTTTGTCTCTGTAATTATTTGTCATAATTTGATTCTGCAATCCAATCTGTAGAAATAAAAGTTGCTTGGATCCCCTTGAATTACTTATAAAAATTATTATTTTCTTTAAGACCCCAAACATCCAAGATACTTAAGTTTTCAACTTAGAAAGATGTAATTATATCACTGGGATTTTTTTTCAAACAAAAATGTTTTCTGCAAGTATTGTGTCATTTTCCAAACAATACATTGGAAAAGTAGGTTGTCAAACTCTTGGAAGTTAAGTCACAAAGCCTTTACGAAAATAAACTAAATAATTTTTTTTTAACTATTCAAGCTGATCAAAAGTCAAGAAATAGCAGAACATATCTTACTTGTCACAAAAGGCAAAGCAATGAAGATTACTTCTCAGTATGCCAAAAAGGCAGAAGAGAAGAGAACAAATCAAAGCTGATATCAGTTGACAAGCCCATAATTATATGTGATAAATAACTGCCACGTCACAGTAAATTTAATATTGTTAACGTTCTCACCTATGAATTTAAGTATGATAAAGTATTTTGTGTTATATTGAGGGACTGCACTAACTTAGGAGACCAGGTTCTCAAAACACCATATAGAAAATGGCTCTGGTACACCAGCCCATCCATAAAAAATAAACTCATACAGATATGTGGACATGCAATAAACAAAATATGGTGAAAAATATGAATAGGCCTGCCCATGAATCTTTCTTTTGCCATCTTAACAAATGGAAGTAGGAATGAGCTATTGTTCCTGCGTGTGCAGTACATTTGTTAAAGATAATGTACTTCAAGACAACTCTCTGTAATTTTCTCTTATTACTGACTGTCATCCATCCACGATTTGGCTTCATCTCAATTAGAAATGCTTGAAACATAGACATGTTAAGTCAGGGATATGATAGTTCAACTGCAATGAGTGGTCTTCTACATATAAAAGACCACTGCCTTTTATTACAGTGCCTGATCATGTGTTTAATTGATGCCTGTAATGTTAGACTGACTATAAAGTGCATAAGAACAGCCACATAAGTTTTTATTTCAGAGATTGACCCCAGAACAATGAGGTGCTATATACACAACTAAAGCAACACATGCCTAATAACAAACATTTAGCACTCATCACCATGGGTGCAAAATTATGCTAAATTGCTAGGTTCTGAGAAATTTACATGTCACCGGTGCATGCACTGTAAGAAAGGGATAACTTAGCCAAGAACCTGGTCATACAGAGCGCTAACTTTTGGTTTTAGCTGTGAGAGTATGATTTGTCACAGCATTGAACACAGCAATAAAAGTATACTTTGTCATAACACCTCTATTAACATAGTTCCAACAAGTTGCCAGTGACTTAGTGGCTGTCTGTAGAACATGTGGACATTGTGGTTGATGTACTTCATGCTCTAGTCATCCACGCAGATGCATTTTGCAAGATTTCTACATATTCTAAGGAAATATTGATTAAAATTGGAGAATAAATGGATTTCCTTATGTAATTGAAAAGCAGTGCCATTGTAACTACATGCCAGTGTCTATGATTGAAGAATATTTTAGAAACAAAATATATTCATTTCTTGGATCATGTTACACAGCATTTTGGAGACAAATTCTCAACACAGACACCTTATTTATTCTATTGAAAAAAATAATTTCTGATCGAATAATTTGTACTGAAATGGAGGAATTAAGAGTTAGAAGAGGATAATTTATATGGTGCTACGCTTCCCAACACAAGTACATTTTTATTTGGTGGTATGCTTCCCAATACAAATACATTTTTATTTGATCTTACCCTCTTAGATTCAAAGGGTGAGAGTGGATGATAAAGACAATTTTGACTGCTATTGAAGCTCTTGGAAAATGTAGTTTATATTTATTTATCTAAATTAAAGCTTTTTGAAATTTCAGTCAATCGTACTGTATCAACAGTAAATACTTAACATACTTTCTTCATGCTGAGACGGTTTTAAAGTATTACGTAAGAAATATCACTGGAAATAAACATTTTACAGTACTTATTAGCATGAATATTGACATTCCTACAGAAACTTTAAAAGTTTTAAAGCGCTTTGCAATGGTATCAATACAAGAGCGTTTTCTCCTCTAAAGCGGCAAATATACGATGTTTTTGCAGAAAAGTCGGACCCCGTTATAAGTGGCAGATACATTTCAAAGAATCCCCGCAGATACTCAATCTACTCCTCTACATTTTCTTCATCAACATCTGTGAATCCATATAGAGGATGCATGTGAACAGGTGTGCGTTACATTTCGACATATAAGGGAGTTTGCACGTTTGGCCATCTATCAATGGACCAGTGAACCTTAGAGTTACATTTCTCATTGATACATTGATTAATCCTTTACTCCCTTCTGCCATTGGCCAAATATCTGTCATTGTGTGCAGTGCTAAAGTTAACTGGCCCTTTTTATTGTGAGTGAGAGTTCACAATGAAATAAAAATAAACTTTAGGCCAATGCTAAACATAAAAATTAATACATTAATAGTTGCTAGGAGTTGTGATATTTATTTGAAAGTAATATAATAGATAGTTTTACCAAATATTGTTTTATTATGTTGATAATCTGTTATAGTGTATAATATATATCATTTTCACCATTTTTGGAACCAGAGTTCTGCAAATGTTAGTGAAAGAAATATGTTTTTAATTTTTAAGTGTTGAATATGAAGGTTCAAGAGTATTTTAAGGATTTTTTTTAATTGCATTTTGTAAACTTAAATAGTTGTATTTAAATGTTAAAATTTGCTAGTAATTCATTCTTAATTGATCAATATATCTTGTCAAATAAGTAAGAATTAGTTTTGATAAGAAGCAAATCATATCAAACTTTTTTTATATTAAAAATTGAGGTTGGGTCTGGCTGGTTCCTTGGTACCTCAATCATTCACTTAAGAACCCGTTTTTGTTCCTAGAAAGATGATTCCTTAGTTCTTAGAGTTAAGATTTTATTAAAACGAACAGCCACTGAACTGAATATATTTTATTCTATGATTGACTATAGTCTTAAGAATGCATTTCATAAGATGAGCTTCATTTTCTTATTTAATTTAATTAGACATTAATTTGAGATGGATTTTAATATATCAGGAAGCAGATATCATTATAAAATCATACTGTTTGTAGAATTACTTTGATCAAATACATCTTTGTTTTTAATACCGACCATGATAAATTACAGTGATAAATTTATTTAAATTGGTTCGGTTTGGTTGCATTTACATACTATTTAAACCTTTATGTGTAATCTAGTATTTATTTTGGCTATTTACTATTTAACGTACAATTTATAAACTGATATAATATATTAACACATGACTTATAAACTAAAATTTAGAACAGACACAACACCCAGCCGTCCTTTTATCACTGTGAAAGAGGAAACGCACATTTCAACAATACATTTTTTGTCCAGGTCGAGAATCAAACCTGGGACCCTTAGCTTAGTAGGCAGACACGCTAACAACTGACTTCTGTGGACTTATGTATAATCAATACTCCTCAGTTTATTTTAAATAACAAATTATTTCAAGAAATATTGAAAATAGCTGTAGCTGTCCCTTAAATTATAAGGTAAAATTTTATATTTAATTGAAAAAATTGGTGATTTACAGATGAGATGTCTAGATGTCAAATTGATGTGTATTAAGGAAACCAAACGAATTTAAATTAGTGTGTTATAAAGTGAAATTTGTAAACAAAATAACAGAACCAGAACTGATAAAATTTTGGAACTAATTCACTGCAAGGGGTAAAAAAAAAAGTAAACATTTTTGAACTAAGGAGAGGAGCTCAAATATATATTTGACAATATACCTCTAGGTAGGGCTTTTTGTTTCTTAATACTTTGATTATTAATCTTCTTTCTACCCACTTCAGTGATCCAATGGACTAAGGTGTCACTCACGCAATAGACTGAACTGTCAATGATCTCTGGATTCGAATCCTAGTTGGATGTACTGAAGGCATATTTTCCATATTGGTTTCCCATTCGCTCATTATGCAAATTTGGTTACATTTTATCCAAAATTCCACCCTCCTAATTCCTAATTCATTAGTGTAAATACAGGTAGCCTGAGGGGCTAGTGAGACATGGTAATAAAAAAATCTTGCTATTTAATGGTGATTTTTTTTTCCTTAATTTATTTGAGGTATTTAATGTGCACTTTCTGAACTTACTCATTATATCAGCACACAACTTATAAACTAACTCAACTCTATAACAGACCCAACATCCAGCCCCCGGTTGTTAATTCATCACTGTGAAAGGGGAAACCCACATTTCACCAATGATACATTTTTTGGCCACGCCACGCCGAGACTCTTAACTAAGTAGACACACACGCTACTCATTGAGCTAAAGTGTCTAACTTTTTTTTCCTAACTCACCTGTAATAGTGTGAGGTAAACAAACTTGTGATTTAACTTTTTCATAAACAAAACTTGTTTAACTTTATCATAAAGCATTTTTCTTAATGTGAATTAGTTTATACAAACACAACCAGGGATGACAGATTTTTCTTGAGCGGTAAAAATCCGTAATGCAACCTCCTTCGGAGGGGAAGTAAAATTGTCAGTCCCATATTGATTGTGGCATGTAAAAGAACCCTGGAATTTATGTGAAAAATACCTATCCCGGCAAAATTAGTAGGCCTTTTCGCTTTCGCTTATAAAAAATCTAATATGCTGATATAATCACTCTTTTCATAAAGTGAACATTAAATATCTCAAATAAATAAAATATAATAAAATTAATTTATAATTTTATTTTGAAAAAAAGTGCTTTAAAAGTGATATCAATCTAAAGGATTGGGAAAAAATTGTGATACTAATAATTAGTTAATTTCCCTTTTTATGTTTACTCTGGGTTGTTTTATTCATGATTAATCTTCCTAACTGATATAATTATATGTTGCTTGTTTCTGTATTTATATTTCAGTGTTTTATTGTATTAGTTTTTACTAAAGATGGGTAGTTAAAATCTGCATATTTTTTGATTTTCGAATATTCGATAATTTGCTGGCTATTGGTGTCTTGTTCTCAACATAAAATATAGTATAGTACAAGTTCGATTACCAGGCCCCAGATTGTTTTTGTTTTTTTGTTGTTGTTTTTCCCCAATGATGTTACCACATAGTGTTGTACAGTCAACTTTTTTGAGTAAAAGTATAACCAGATCAAATAAATCGAATAATCCGAAGCCAAACCAAAGTTCATATTTTGTGTTAGAAAGAAAATAAGTTTAAATTTAATTTTATAAGTCTCATTTAAACTAAAGTATAATTTATAAACTGTTTTATTTCAAAAATGTCCAATATATTTTAAACTGAGCTTATAATAATTCTAGGCATTAATACAGTAGAACCCTGATTATCTGGACACCACTTATCTGGATTTGTATTGCAGCAGCGGTTCTCGTTAAATTTTGAGTTTATAATTATAAAGTGACTGATTTTTATCATCTTAAGACACTCATATCAAACAAGAAATGAACCACAACAGTATAGAATGCATCCAAGCGAGGAAGTCGGCACAGTGTATCACTTCAAAAAAGGGGCAGAGAGGGTAATACAATCTTATAACATCTTGCTTATCAGGATGATACCTGCCTATCGTCAGTCTTAAAACAGCGGGAGACACGTGCACACATGTGTCTTTTGTTTTGTTAATCTATCTATATGGGCTATAGCGTGAAAATGCCAAACCAAAGCAAGGTGTGTTATCACTCGAAAGACAAAGTAAACATCATTTATTGTTTGAAGAATGGCGAATCGGGTTTTGTGTTAGATGACAAGTATGGAGTCATTACTTCAACAATATTGGACATAAAAAAAAACCTCTAAATCCATATTGAAATTTACCTGCACTCTCAACAATGAAGATAGAAATGCATAATGTAAAGTTATGGAAAAATAACAAAATGAAGCTTTGGATGATTCAGTGTTCACTTGGTTATTACATAAACGTCATCTGGTCAACCAATATCTGGTCCCTTATTATGTGATATAGCTTTGAATTTTAACTAAAAACTCAGCAGTAATGTATTTTTAGTAGGTAGCCAGTTGTGTATGGTTGACCAGGTTTAAATCATGCCATCAATTTCAAGAGCTCGAAATTCAAGGTAACAAAATATCTACTTATGTACCAGCTGCAGGCTCTTTCTCCAACAATTTTTTTAAAATGCTTCAAGAAAGAAATTACAATTAAGATTTAGTCCATAATGCGGATGAAACTGGTCTGAATTGGAAAGTGTTACCATCTAAATTATTAGCATCATGGAATGAGAATTCAGCTCCAAGATTCAAACTCGGCAAGGACCTAGCTACAGTTATGGTATTTGCTAATGAAAATGGAAGCCACAGAGTACCCCATTGCTTCTGATTGGAAGTAAAAAAAACTCAAGATGTTTCAAAAACATCAAGGTTTTTTTAACCTACACAAATCAGAAAAAAGCAAAAATGAACACCGATGTGTTTCTAAATTGCACACATTCATTTCTGAGGTAAAAAAAATTCCAAGAACAAATTAGAAAGCATGGAAAGGTCATTTTTTTATTAGATGTACCATCACATCCTTCATCGGAATTGTTGGAAGGGGAAAATGGAATGTTTATAGTGAAGTTTGCACCTCCCATTGTAACATCCATCATACACACTATGGATAAAAGTGTTATCGAAAAATTGAAGCGTCATTACAGGAAGCAACTCTAATGGCGACTTCTGTTAGCATATGATAGTGACAAAGAAACAGTTTTGACTTTTTTTAAACCAATACATTTGAAAGATTATTGTTACATGCTAGTGGAAACGTGGAGTTCCATAAAAAGTAAATCACTAAAAAAGAGTGTGGAATAAGATATTAAAACTGCCCTGAAAACTTTCCAAATGAGGAAAAAAATGAAAAAATCTTGAAATAAAACTCACTGTATCATGGGTGAAATGTGGGTTTACCCTTTCACATTCATAAATTAACGACCAGGGGCTGGATGTTGTGCCTGTCCTAGTCATTAGTTAGATTATAAGGCATATGAAGCTACGACAGGCTTAGCAAGCCAGTAGCGGAAAATATATGGCATGAATAAAAAACTAACCCAGCCCATAAGCTGGAAACAGTAATTGATGTAAAAAAAAGGTAAAGAGTAAGAAAATGAAGAAGAAACAAAGACATAGGGAAAGATTCCATACTATTTCATGCAGAAGCCTTTTAATCCTTGGACACTACATTCAAATGGCTTGAGAGACAAAAGGAATTCAACAATATACAACTGATGTAACTGAAACAGATGCCCTTTTTTAGCTGCAATGAAAAGAAAGAATTGTTTAACCAAATGTTTATGAAAACACGTTTTCAAACAAAATAGTTTTAAAAACGTTTCCTAAATTTTCAAAAGAGCTTAACGTATGGTATATAATAATTGCTTTTAAGAAGTTTGAAGATCTCTTTCTATGATATGCTGTGGGTACAAACTGCAAATTATATAAATGCCTATTAGTACAAATGTTATATTATGTTTTGAAATTTTAGTACTATATTTTCAATAATGTCTTTTAGTGTGAAATTTTATTTTTTATTTCTATAAAATCATTTATCTGAATTTTTAATTATACAGACTAATCCAGGTCTTAATTAATCTAGATCGTCAGGGTTCTATTGTACATTTAATTCACTTGGATTTTTTTTATCACTCTTAGTTTAAGTAGGCAAATATTTAAAGCAAAGTTAGTTTTTGAAACTGCTCACACTCCTAATATGTTGTTTCACTGTTGAACTTTAAAATATTGTATAAGTTAAGTTAAATGATACTTCATTCCTAAGTTGTTATTTGTTGTGAGTTATGCTGTTTTGATCTGGACAAGATGTACATATATTAATTGAGTAAACATGTTTGATTTGTTATCCAAATTGTTCCACTAAAAAAGATCTCCAGAAAATTCATATTATTCATGAAAGAAATGTAGTAAAAAATGCAATAGGGCTTTTACAATGAAAGGCTGAATACACTTTACGTTGCTAACACTGGACAAAGAGGTAATTGCTGCTTTTTGAAAAAAAAAATTATTGCTTCCCTTCATTTCCTCGACCTAGGTTCTATTATATCGAAACTCATCAGGAAGGAGTGTGAAGTTTACAATTCAACTTTCTTAAAAAGAAAAAAAAATAGAAAAGAAAAATTGGCAAAGAATGGAGGACCGTAATTAAGAATATTTAAAAGAACCGCTAATATAACATATCTAGTGAAGAGGGTGTAAATATATTTGAAGTATATAATATTTTACTTTTAATAAAGTGCAGGAAAGAGAGAGAGAGAGGAATAAATAAATTGGGTTTTAATAACAAAACTTTATTTAGAGGCAGCCATTACTATTTTGTCCAGTGGCAGCAGTGTGAACTTAGTTCTTCTTTCCATTGTAAAAGTAGTATAGTGTTTGTTGCTTTAATTTGTTCTCACCCCTCCTTCCTATATCTCAGTGGCGGTTGGTGGGCTCGGGAGCTTGGCAAGCGGCCTTGAATTTTTTTTTTTCCGTTAAATTCTTGGGAACATAATTTAAGTCGATATAAATCATTAACTAATTTTAAGATGACCATTTTGGGAGTAGAGCAAAAAAATAATAATGTCATAAAAATAAAATAACTTAAATCTCTGGATTAAGACTTACTATAAAAATTATTGAAAGTAAGTTGCGGAAGATCAGGTGTTGGTCTACCAGTTTTTAACAATCTCACTTTTAAAAGCAAAGTCTTGAAAAGTTAAAAAAGATTTCACTAATAATATATTAACTACACATTCCTTGTTAACAACACACATATTGAAAATATAAATCTATATTAAATTTAAATAAATAATATAATAAATAAAATAAAATATAAAGACTAATACCTTAATAAAACAAATTATGACCTGTAAGAGACCCGCCAGTAAACACAACTAAAGTATAATTGACACTGCGCATGCTCCAAATAATTTACTAACTGCACACATATTGAAAATATAAATCCATATTAGATTAAAATAAATATGATAAATAAAATAAAATATAAAGACTAATACCTTAATAAAACAAATTATGACCTGTACGAGACCCGCCAGTAAACACAACTAAAGTATAATTGACACTGCGCATGCTCCAACATTGACAATGGGCACTAGGTGTATATTTACAGTTATTCTTTCATTCCACGACAGCAAGAGGCAGTTTAAACTTTGCTTATATCCTACCTCTACTGATTGTATAGGGGACATATAGGACACGCATGCGCTTCAGCCTCTTTCCCTCCCTTTCAACCCACATTCCATTTGAAGGTCATAGAGGCACTGTTGAGATTGCTTTTAGTATTAGTAAGCTATCCCGCTATTGTGGGCTTCGTGGATAGGATAACCCCACAGACACCCTTGAAAAATAAAAAAGCTTAACTAAAGAGGCTGCCTAAATATACTATGTTTTTAGGATTTAAAAAATATATGTTATTTTAATTTATTTAATAGAATAATAACTATTTCGCTGAAAGTAGGCAAGCAATGCTTTTGATGCTTACATGAACCGGCCGTCACTGATATATCTTCCTCTATGTATAATAATGACAGGTAAAGAAAGTGTAGGTAATATTTAGCAGAAAATTACAATCAATTTATCAAGATTGAAGCATTTTGTTTAATTGTATATTAGGTAGTTTTTAATAAAGGGTATTTTATGAGGATATTCATTATACAGCATACAAGCTATTCACAGTCCACTTTAATTAGTGAGATATGAATCTTATATTTCCAAAACATGTCTTCTCCTGGTTTTTATATTATACTTTTTGTTTGTTGTATATATTTAATATACTGCAAATTGAGTAGAAACTGAGTAATTATTTGCTTAAAGTACAAAATGATAATTGGCTTATTTCACAGAACATATCACTGTTTACAAACCACAGAGAAAGAAAATAAACAAAACAAGAGTTAGTAAAATATTCCAGCGCTAGATGGCAACACTAAATAGTAAGTTTATATTTTCAACACTTCCTCCTAAGAGACAGCATGGTACTATGAAAATAATCCTGATGTTGAATAAACTTGTGCTAAAGTGTACACTTCATTGATAAGCGTCTACGCACAGATACCCATGCTGGAACGAAGCGTCTCGTATATCTATCGACCCAATGATTTTATTAATATATCTGCCAGCTTCTTTTTTCCATTGATGTGCTCCATGGCAATTCAACCATCCAAGTAGCACTCGCGTATGAAGTAGTGTCACACTTCAATATACTTCATTCTGTTGTGGAACTCTGTAGGATTTTTTTGTAATGTTCACAGCACTTGTGTTGTCCACATGCAGCATCAGCATTTTGTCACTTTTTGCACCAAGTCCGCCAAAAAGACGCTTCAACCACAGTAATTCTTTATGGTCATCGCTGGCAGTGATGAAATCTGCTCCTGTAGTTGACAATTCTATTGACCGCTACAATCGGTCTGACCACCCCAATTTGCCGCTTGTGTAAATATCCAGGACGCCACTTGACCTTCTTGACTTGGTCACCAGCAGAGTCTGCGTTGCTGAATGCTTCGAGTGTTCCCTTGCTGTTGCTTGTTCGATACAGCAGCACATTCCTCGCAGCTACTTGTAGATGCCTTTTACGTTTATTCAGACTGCATCTGTCTGTCGCTCTATTGCTCGGGCAGCTGACAGCAAAAGCCATGTATGATCATGTGGCCGTCATTAGATACGTGGGGCATTCTACCGCCTCACAATATGGCACAAGGTACCTTCAACCAATTTCTTGATTCTGTTATCATTTCGCTCACAAGGCGTTGCTACTGAATTTGCCTCATGTTTTCTGTGCTCTAGGATTCTTTTTGGGAAGGCGCACTGACACACGAATATACCTTTCGAACATTGTTTGATATGCATGCCTAGGAAGTATTATAACAAGCTCGTCGTTATCTTGAATTTGAGATGCATCGACTTCATCTTGAATGTTCCAGCAACCATACTATAATCCATCTATATGGTGACAATCAATTTTTGGCCATTGCATTCATGGTCAAATATACAAGGATCAGCTGAGGTAGCTCCTAATCCCTGCTATTTTAAGAAGCTGACAAACCGCTGATTCCAACATCGTGGAGCCTATTTGAGACTGTATGGACTTTTGAGTTTGTACACCCGGCCACTGCCATTGTTGAACCTTTCTGGTTAACACATGTATACTTCCTCCTGAAGTGTGCCCTACAGGAAAATTGTCTCAACATCCAACTGACATGGTTGCAATTTCTCTACAGTAGCAACTGCGAACACAAAGCTCATTACCAGACTAAAAATTTTGTAATAAATGCCCTCCTTTTGAGAATATTCCATAACATTAAGTCATGCTTGGAACTGTATAAATGATCCATTGGTATTCAGCTTTGTGCCAAGCACCCAATCATTGTTATGATCTTGGCAACTTTTGGACGTTCCACCAGCTCTCACATGCAATTTTCAACCAGGGCATTCATTTCGTCTTTCATGGGCATGGGCCCGTCATCTTTCTTTGTCGAATTCATGGCTTTGTTGATTGAAACAGTATTTACATGGTCATTGACTGTAGTAGAGTGCATAGTCTCCCGACGTCATCTATGTCAGCTGCTTGACTGTATGTTTTGATTTTTGGACTTTCTTTGGCAACTCTTCCTCGAACGCCAACTCGAAATATTTTTTTTACTCCAATGACTGACTTCACATCGTTCTCCTGTTGTTCTTTAGTCACTTCTTTAGCAAAAATGCTTCTTACAATTGTTTCAGCCAAAGAATTTGTGCAAATACATTCCAGTTTAAAGTAGATGTGATAAAGGTGATATTGAAACTTTAACTACATATGATTTAAGCTGGGTTTGTAACAACATCCACCACACTCGCTCTTTGGTTCCATCCCACACTACCAAAAACAATGGAGGAACTGCATTCTTCTTTGGAAATTTTGGACACTAAGGCAAGTAAGGATATTTTTTATTAGTGAATGATAACCCAAAAAAATGCTTTTTTTTCTATGGTAACAAACATGAATAAATGGCACAGCCTAGCATAATTTACTTGAATGGAATGTTACATGTTTCTCCTTTGGTCTTCTTTTGCTTTCAAACAAAATCACAAACACTTAAATTGCAGTTCTTCAACACTTGATTTAGACTTTGCTCCATCTACAGTAGTCATTGACTTTGAAGATGTTATTCATCAAGCTGTGGTAAGATTACCTCCACAAATCATCAAAGATTGTAGATTTCATTTAGGTCAAAGTTGGTGAAGGAAAGCCAACATTTAAACCTTACTGAAGAATATAAGACTACCGATTCTGAAATTGGACAATTTTTCAAATATTTCTTTGGGCTATATCATTCTTGAATTCTGGTGACATGGACAACTGCTTTGCTGATGACCTCATGGTGACCCATCCTGTCCACGACAGCATAAGCTTTACTGACTACATTTTAGAAACGTACATAACAGAAAATTTAAGGGCAGATCAATCTCTCGTTGCAACATGCATTACAAATTGCTGTGAATCTTTTCATTACAAAGTAAATGGAATGCTATACCTCAGCACACCCGAACATTTTCCAGTTTATATAAGTGTTGAAAAATGTACAGTGTGATTCCTATGTAAAAAATGAGGCAAAATATTTTTAAGTATGAAACTAGTGAAATATTTCAATTTACATTTACCAAAAGTGTATGCTACAAATATTTACCAGTGAACAAAAAGTAGACAGTCGGTATTAATTGTAAAGCCATAAAATAATTTAAGATTTTCAATTATTCCAGGGAAATTACATGATGTACTCATTTTTATAAACTTTAACTTCTAAAAAAACACAATATCTTGTTTAATTTAATTGATCATAGTACTTAAAATAGGGGATTTAAGAACAGGTAAGCATTTATATTATTGAATTAGATCATAAAGTTAACCTCTTTTAAACAGAGATTTAATTCAGGTAACACTTTTTTGAAACACGGACGCATTTTGTGTTGCATTTTTAAACAAGGACCCACTTGGTGTAAAAAATTTATTTTGGGACGCAATTCAGATGCAACCTGTTCTTCATAGTACCCTCTTTGTTAGGTTCTTCTCCTCCCTTTAACCTCAAATTTCATCAGCACAAAACACATCCTAACAAGTAGATAGAAGAGTAAACAATTAGTCATTCATCACCAGAATAACAGTGCATGGTAAAGAAAGAACCATTTTTAAGGTGCTCAAAATTGTGAGCACATAAATATTTCAATATCGGGTATCCAATTAAAACTATTGAAATCCAAATAACCCTCTTCAGTGGTGTAGTTAACTAACGTGCTAGTTGTGTTGAGCTAGACTGTCGAAGACGAGGAGATAGAGGTTCAAATCTTTGTTGGGTGAACTGGGGTGGTTTTCCTAAATGGTTTCCCACTCGCCCTCCACACAAATGCAAGATCACTTCCTCTAAATTCTATCTTCTCAATTCATTAGAGTAATTGGTATTTAAGCGTATAACCCGAACGGGTAGTAAGACACGGTGCTGAATAAAAAAATCCGGGTATTTGCAGAGCCCTACTGATTTAGCTCAGGCTACCAATCATAAACAAGCTACCCAAAGAAAACACACATATTAGGATTAATTTTATATTAACTTATGAAACTGGGAAAAATGATCAAGTACACCAAAAGTCAAAACTATTATATATTTTCATAGTTTCATTCTGATATAATTTAATTTTACTTATTAATTAATTATTAAATTCCAAATTTTATAGGATTATTTGATGGCTAAGTGATAGATGGCATTTAGTTTGTTGTAAGTAGGGTATATAAAGAAATTAACACTATTTTTTTTTTACAACCATATAAAATTTATTTTTCATTTACAAATTTAAAAATATATATATATTTAATATCACATAGTTTATGTTTTAAAAACACTCTAACCTTAATTTTGTTAAGTTAATTGACAAAATTAACGGTTTAACCTAGTCATGTATTAGTTATTGCTAACATAAAACTTTACTATAACTTTTAATCTCAACCCCAAAAATGCGTTAACAATCTTAGTAATTGGCTATTGGAAAACATTCTCACCTCATTAAAGTTGAAATTTGAGTTCAAGTTAAGAATCTATGAATTGTAATATGCAAAAGTTTACTTTATCCACACCATGCTACAAATTCCCTTGTATATTTAGCCCTCCTTAATCACCTTATATGATTGTCCCTTTAGTCTTTATAAAGCTTGTAGTTTAAAGACAAAAGTGTGTGTGGATGGTAACAAGGCGAAGAATGATCTTTATGGTCAATGCTCTACTATCACAGTAGGAACTATCTCTAATCTTCATAAAGCACATAGTCCATTATATAGTCTGTGGGAGTGGTAGGTAGATGAGGCAGGATCTGCTCTTTGAAGGCGAGCGCCAACGTTACCGGCGAGTTCTCCAGCTGTTTGGAGCATTTGTGTAGAAATTGATCGTAGTACGCCTTGCCACGTCCCAGACGCTTGCCCTCAGGTGTGAACACCAGTCCTGGGTTCAACACCAAGTCCAACTTTCCTGAAGTAGATACATATTTAAGCAGGAAGAAGTACATGATCTTATTTAGGTGGAGGAAATTCTAAGCAATTACTTAGCATGGAAAATTTACCAACACCTGGTTGTGTTTGTTTTTAAGTTGTGTTCTAACACGATTCTATACATTTGGTGTGTCGGTGCACCACCTAACCTCCTAGTGGTAGTAACACAGGCAACAATATACTGACCGGCAAGGCAGTCTCTGTAGTAGGGATACTGGTTTGTGGGAACAGTGCAAGCGCACTCTGAATAAGACGGAGCAACGGTTATACTTGTGGGAACAGTGCAAGCACACTCTGAGTAAGACGGAGCAACGGTTATACTTGTGGGAACAGTGCAAGCGCACTTTGAGTAAGACGGAGCAACAGTTATACTTGTGGTACTTGGCTAAAATGTGCCAACATCAATCAGTACAGCATCCTTACTGTAAGCAGTGGATATTGTCATGTTTGCGGGTACGATCATGGCCCCAGTAACCTGGTTTAGTGGTCTACTCTAAACTAACTAATGACTTAAACTATATAACATTAGCCTTGAATGACCAAAGCTATGGTGGGCAGCTGAAGTTAAAACTGAAAGGTCCATCTGTTGACAAGCTGGGGAGAACATTGACTATTGAAACGTGGAAAGGGAGAGGAGTATGTGGTAGAGAGAATTAACTGTTAAAGGGAATTATTGGAAGAAAAATTGATATTCTGTGTGTATGTGAAACCAAGCGGAAAGAGAAAGACGTTTTAATGACAAGTGATGGTAGTCTGAGATTGTGGTCAGGTGTGGATGAATAAGTATGGGAAAGTCAGGGAGTAGGTTTAATCCTAAGTCCAACAGCTGAGCTGTTTATGAGAAGGTATGAGTTGGTGTCATCTCGACTTCTATGGATACGTATGAAAATAGGCATTCGTAGAATTATGTTGGTTGCTGGTTATGTTTCGGTGGAGGGTTAAGACTAGAATGTGATAGGAGTTTTAGAATGAGCTCAATGAAGTCTTGAATGCATGTGAACAAGAGGAAAGAATTATCTTGCTAGGAGATATGAATGGGTGGGTGGGTCCAAAGAGAAAATCCATGGTGTGTGTTAGGAAGGTGTGCTGATAATGGGATGAATGAGAATGGTAATGAGTTAGTGAGTACGTGTTTATAAAAAGGTTTATTTGTGTCAAACACATAGTTTAAGCACAGAGATACTCACTCGTATGGATGGCAAAGGAACGATGATTGATTTTGGGGTGTATGATGAGAGACTTAGAAGTTTAGTAAAGAATACTATGACTGTATGTAGAGCTAAATGTATAGCTGATCACTTCCTAGTGATCTCAGTAGTTTAATTAGTAGGAATTTTGTGCAAAAGCGATGCAAGAATATTAAGCAAGTTAAGAGTGAAAGTGGAAAAATTCCATGATAAAAATGTGAGAGTATAACATGAAAGGTTCCTGGGCGAATATTAACTTTACAAGAGCAATGAATGGCATGTATAAATAAATGTGAACAATATAGAGTTGAGTGTGTGAAAGATGTGTGTGAATCTTGGGTGGTGGGAAACTCAAAAATAGATGCATGGTGGAATGAACAGGGGAAAGAAGGTGTGAGAGAGAAGAAAGAAGTATATAAGCAAATGAGTGAGGTGAAGAGTGAAAAAGAACATAAGAAGTTGTGGGACATATACAAAGAGAAAAATATGAATACAAAGAAAGAATACAGAATGATTTTCACATAAATAATAAGCACTTCTGGAAGTGGGTAAAGATAACAAAACAAGGAGCGCAATAAAATACTTATGTCATTCAGAATGAACGTGATGAGATTATATGAGTTAAAAAATAGTATAAAAGAGCAAGGGAGGGAGTATTTTGAGCAATTAAATGGTGATAACTTAGAGACAGTAGCAGCAAATAGGGGAAATGTTATGAGTGAAAGAATTAACGAGGTTGAGGTGTTAAAATCTATGAAAATGTTTATTATTATTAGTAGTAGAAGTAGTAGTAGTATTAATTATTTTTTATTAATTATTATTTCTTTAAAATTATTACTATTAGCATCGCGTCTTACTACCCATTCGGGTTGTACACACGCTAATGTGTAATGGTAGGGTGATTGTGAGATGAAATGGAGGACCTACAGTTTAATATGGGATTCTAACCACGATGGAGGCCTGGCATTTTACACATTCACAAGTTGTGATTAATACACATCTTGTCAGAGGTGAAGGAAGGGTTTGGCAATCAGATAAATCTGTGCCGGGACCGAGGATTGAACCCCAGACCCCCCGCACAGAAGTCTGACACCTTACTTCTAGACTGCCAGGTCAACTACAATATGAAAATGTAATAGAATAGTTAAGCTGAGGGCATAGATGGGATCACAAGTGAAATGCTTAAGGGTGGGGGCATGGTACTATTTATCTAACTGTGTAAGTTGTTCAATGTGTGTGCTGGGATTTCGAATGTTCTTTATGACTGGAAGAATGCTGTCATTGTTCCTTTGTATAGAGGCAAAGTCAGTAAGAGTGAATGTAAGAATTATTTAGTATTCCAGGTTAAGTTCTTGGGAGAGTCTTAATTTAGAGGGTGCGTTTAAAAACTGCGGGAACATATTTTAAGTGTGCAATGTGGTTTCATGCCAGGTAGAGGTTGCATGGACTAGATATTTGCATTGCAACAACTGATTGAAAAACGTATATCAGTAAGGAAGAAAGTGTATTGTGCATTTGTTGATCTGGAGAAAGTTTATCATTGTGTGAATAGGAGTATGTTATGGAATGTTCTGAGAGGGTATGGTGTGAATGCATGTCTAATAAATGCAATTATGGTGGTGTATGGTTAAAGTAAAGTGGCATTAGGGGGGGAATGAGCTTTGAGTGAATGATATGATATTGACCAGGGTGTTAGACAAGGGTGTGGTTATGTCTCCATGGTTGTTTAATGTATTCATGAATAAGTGTATGAGGGATTCTTGTGAGGATGCTATTAGTGTGAAAGTTGACATGCGAATGTGAGAATGCTGCTTTATGCAGATAATGTCATATTAATGGCTGAGAACAAAAGTGACTTGCAGAATGCATTAAATCGTTTGAATATGGTGACAGGCAGAATAGATATTCGTATAAATGTCTCCCAAACTAAGGTGATAGTTTTTGATAAGGATGGATCAGAAAATTATTGTCAGCTTGGTATAAATGGAAAACTGTTAAAACAAGTGAATGATTTTGTGTATTTGGGCAGAATTTTCTGTAACAGTGTAAGGATAGATGGTGAAATCATCTAGGAGAGTAGTTGGATGTATGTGGACTATTGCAAAGAATGAAGTAGTTTTAAACGAGGCAAAGATTGCTATGTATAAAAGTATGCTAACGCAAACATTATTTTATGGATGTGAAGCGTGGGTTTGTCAGGAGAAACACAAGAACCAGGTAATGCGGTTAGAATGAGATATCTAAGAAACGTATGTGGAAAAACTCATATAGACAGAGTAAGTAATGAATGGATGCTGAAGGAGTGTGATTTGAAATGGAATGTGAAAGTGTTTTAACGTTGGTTTGAACATGTTGAGAAGATTAGTGTGGATTGAGTGGTGAAGCAAATATATGAAGGTAGAGTGTGTGGATCAAAATGAAAGGGTATGCTAAATGTTATTGGCAAATGTGTGAAAAAGAGAAACATTAAAGAGGTTTAAGAATAAAGAACATGTACGATTCGGTGTATGGGTGTTGTTGAAATGAAGGGAGTATGCAAGGATAGAAAAGTGTGGCAAAAGTTTGGTGTTGTTTTTGAGCTATATGCACAGTTTATTGCCTACTCCATAAGGGAACGGCGTGATTAGGTATGTATGTATGTGTATGATAGTTATTATTTTGCAATTAATTAACCTGCTTCAAACACGCTCTCTCGTATTTCATCATCTAGAGGCTGCCGGATGTTCCACTTGTTCACCGGGAGTTTATTGAGATCCTCCATTGAAAACAAACGAATCATCTCCATTTCCGAGGAGCCTTTACGGAACCTTTAAAATGAAAACACCAGAAAAAAAACAAAAGTATTTTGGTTTTAGCTTTGCTTTCTATACGAACTTAATGTATTACTGGTATGTAATATTTTATATTTTTATGTAAAAAACACAACAGCTAATTAAGCTTAGCTTTGCTTTTATAACTTTTTTTTAGTTCAAAAACACAACAGATGTTTCAGAGTTAGGAAGGGTCTTTAAAAGACCAGCATCCCCATTAATGTGGTGAGGGAATGGAATAGCCATTTTCAGTGCACCCGTTCACCAGTGATATAGTCTAAATTGCCAACATGGCCATCTTAGACTGCATGACCACCTGTGCAGGATAATATTTCAATAAAATAATAAGTCTAGGTGTAATTTTAATAAATATAGACATTTTAAAACACATAATTGAAAATATTTAATAGATCCCGTTTTGAATAAAATGAAGCACTATTTTAGTACTTTTGGAATCCACTGATATATTGATTGTAAATTACTATTTAAGTGACTCACATCAGTGATCACACAAGCTAGATAGTAGGATCATCTAGTATGGCATAGCGGTGACAGGAAAGTCATAGTTCTCATCTAGGTCAGGTGTAGTCAAGGTGGATTTCCCTAAATAACTTCCCACTTTACCTTCATGAAAATGTAGATATAGGCCTGTTTCCTCTAAATTCTGACTGTTGACAAAATAATCCCTCCTTCCTTAAATTAGGGATCTCTTCCCAACTAACCTCCTCCACCCTTAAGATAACCATGGAAACTCAAAAAATTAAATAGCAATATGTTATGAATACCGATCTTAACTCAGATGATAAATATATCATAATGTCAAAATCCTTAAAACGCCCAGTGCTTCTTATCTTCTTATCGTATGGATAGGCAGTATGGAATTTGTTTTAGGAAATTTTGTAACTCCCAAAAAAAAAGTTTATTCCTATTTGGACATGGCTGTATATAGGATGTGATGTGATTCATCCTGTTCCTTTAAGTAAGATTGTTGCTGATACCCAATATTGACACTAAAATCTACTAAATTATGATACAGGTAACCATTATTCCAATAGGTAGCCTAGAGGTTTTCCACTAACCTAGGAATGTAGCAGATCTTTCCAGACTTGAAGATATCCTCCAAGAGATCACCAGTTTGAATTTCCTGATCAAAACTCAAGTATACAGACACCGATTGAGCTTCCACATACTTGGGGTGCTGCAACACCTTTATCATAGACACAAATAGTTGTATCGACACACACATGACTATTTAGTAGCAAATCAATGTGGAACAGCTAACTAACATGGACACAGGGTCACCATATTTCACGTAAAAAACATTTTTTTTAAAAGTTTGAGTTGAGTTATAGGAGCTGTTCGAATTTGACTCCAAAGATTTTTACAAAACTCAAGAAATGAGCAATATTACTCAGAATTTTTTTATTTTTTCCTCAAAAGTACCTAGTTTAATTTTATTCAACTTTAATATACAAATTGAGTATCTATTTATTTGCTGATATAGATGGACAGTATCACATGATTAGGTGGGTATATAGGCCTATAAGTCAAAAACACTCTTCAAAAAATCAATTTCTTTAAGAAAAACAACATTAAAGTTTGAGAGGGGCCTGAAACTTACATCAAGCATACATGTTAGTTCACAGAAGGTGTTCGAAGGTTGATCCTCGCATGGCTATGCATTGCTATAAACAGTGTACAGATTAATTGTGCATGCAGAGAAGCATGTCAACGTCAATTGTTATATCCGCATGGATTCATGCCACAATGTCCTCAGGTGACTGTGGTGGGTTGTTAGGTGAGTTCACCGGTGCTGTGAAGTTGAAAAATCAAATGGTGTGAGGTCTGGTGACCTTTGAAACCATTCCATAAGCCCCCTACACCTGATCCAATGGTTTGGGTGGACTTCCTTAAGTAATCGCTGCACTTGTGCCCCATATTGTGCAGGGGCACAGTCACACTGATACCATATTCTCTGTCACAAAAGCAACGGTACATCCTCCAGCAGCCCAAATAAAACCGTGACAAGGAACAGACGGCATCTGTGGGAATCCAAATGATCTGGTAGCAAATAGAGGCCCACAAGCGCATCCCCAACAATGCTGGCCCATACATTAATGCTAAATCGATGCTGATACGCATGAATGCAAGTGGTGTGTGGATTAGCGCTTGCCCACAGGTGATTGTTATGGGTGTTCATTATTCTCACTTGTGTGAAACAGGCTTCACCAGTCCACAAAATGTGCTCAGTAAAGTCCAGATCCACAGCTGCTGCTGGAGCCACTGGCAAAACTGTACTCTGCGAGGCAGATCATTTGGGAGCTGATGATGATTTTCTGCATAATGGTATAGGGAAGGTGGTAGCCCTCATCACGCAACACCTGCAGAACTAACATCTGTGGCATGTGCATAGCTTGTTCTACATCTCATGAGCTAATGTAGGGGGCTGCTGTTGAAAGGCAGTTATTACAGCATCTTCAACACTTGCTGTCTGTACGTTGCATAGCCATCCTGCATCCACTCGTGGAACTGGTCCCATTTGATCTGTCTCTCAATAACGCTGTTCCAAATGGTGAAAAACATTCATATTCAGGTGACATCAGCGTATAGCCGACTCGGCTGTCAGATGCTCCCATGTGCATTGTTGCTTACACAATACTGACCTTGCATTTCTGTCTATGTCTAATTACCGGTACATCTAATTTTAGGCACAGTGTTGCCACATCACCCCTCTCTGACTTTAATATTGTTTTTTTCTCAAAAGATATGGGATGAATGGATTTTTTTTTCAAAGAGTGTTTTAGAATTAAATTTATCTACCTAATCATGTGGTACGATACTGTCCATATTCTGTATAATTTCATAGCAAATATATTCCCTCAAATTTCCTTTTGTCTGGTTAAAAAATATTTACAATTATAAATTTATTTAAAAAATTAAATTTGTGGGGTTTTAAATTATTTCACAAAATAAAAGTAGGTCTAAAAAAATCTTTGTACTTATTTATGGTCTATGCATGGCTCTATTATAGAAACTCAATTTGAAATATTTCTTGTACAAATATTGCCTTACACTAATCGAACTAGAAAAAAAACTTGTTTTCATTCAAACTTGATTCAAAGTGAAAAATGTCTACTCGCAAAGCCCTAAAAAAATAGAATTTTGATAAATATGTTACTTTTTAATTGAAAAAAAAATCTTATTATCTTTTAATACAGGTAACAAACAGCCTTAGTGGGGACCCCAAAATATCCAGTGTGTGGTCACACTTGCTGCTAACAGTTTATTTTTCTTTAAGCACCGTGTCTTACAACCCGTTCGGGTTATACGCTTAAGTACTAATGAAGCTAATGGATTAGGAATTGGGAGTGTTTAATTTGGAGAAAGTGAACCTGCATTTGTGTGGAGGGAGAGTGGAAAACAATTTCGAAAAAAAAGTTACTATGTTGAAGTCTCATCGCTACAAAGACTGTTTTAAGTGGTGAAGAATAGAACTAATGGCAGTTTTATTCTTCACCAAGTCACAAACTACTCTGTGTTTCACTGCCACAAAAAGGTTATGATGTAGTAAAGTAAAGAACTGCTAAAGGTTATAGTCTTCACCACAGTTCATGCTACTTTGTTTCACTACCACAAGGAATGGTAAAGTATAGAAATGCTAGTGGTTCTATTCTTCACTGCATCACATGCTACTCTCTTTGTTTATGTGTTTCACTGCCACAAAGTGTGTAGGCAGTGGTAAATTATAGAATTGCTAGAAGTTCTATTATTCACCTCATCACACACTACTTTCTTTATGCATTTCACTGCCCAGAGAGTGTATGAAGTGGTAATGTATAGAATTGCTATAGGTTCTATTCTTCATTACGTCACGGGCTACTCTCTTTATGCGTTTCACTGCCCAAAGAGTGTATGAAGTGGTAAGGTATATAACTGCTATTGGTTCTATTCTTCACTATGTCACACACTACTCTCTTTGTGCATTTCACTGCCACAAAGTGTGTATGAAGTGTAAAGTATAGATCTGCTAGAGGTTCTAATTTTCACCATGTCACGCACTACTCTATGTGTTTCACTGCCACAAGGAGTGTATGAAGTGGTAAGGTTTAGAACTGCTAATGGTTTTTTCTTCACCCTGTTATGCACTGCTGTACTATATTTATGTATTTCCCTGCACAAGTGTATGAAGTAGTAAAGTATCTAGAACTGCTAGTGGTTCTAGATACTTTACCACATCACGCGCCATATGGAAACAAATATACTTAGGCTATTTGTTCGTGTAGGCCTAGTTCAATAGGCTGGAATTTATTGCAATTTCAGAGACAAGGTTAGAAATTTAAAATATATTTAATATGCAACAATTTACTATACCATAATATTTACTTTCAGGTGAAAAAACCAGCTACCCACAGTGGGGATCAATATGTCTTGAGGCATTATAGGCCTACTCTCATTACAATTTATCATCGTTAGTAAACAGGTCGAAGTTTGAATCCTGGATGAATTCACTGGTATGAGTTAAACACCTTACCACAGTTGGCAAAGCATGCACTAAATGAGTTTAGGGTCCCAGGTTTTATTCGTGGCATGGCCGAAAAATTAGTATTATTAAATTGTTGGATGGGGTATTGAATGTTGTGTTTTTCTTAATATTAAGCTAGGTTGAAAGTCGTGTGTTGATTTAATTAAGGTGTTTGAAAAGTGCATGTAAAATACACCTAAATAAAAAAATAATTCTTTAGAGTTGGTTTAGTCAAGTGATCTTCTTCATAGTTCCAGAAAAATATGGATGTACTTACTCTTAGCAGCTTTCTTCTTCTTTAAGACAATTTATTTTTGATTAAATTAGTATAAATGGATGACATTCGCAAGGGTAGAGGGGACAACAATTTATTTTAGCCGATTTATGAAAACCATCTTCAGTTCAACATACCGGAATCCAAACCCTTACCTATTCATCACAGGTGATTTGGTGTAGGAGCTAATTAAAGGTTTAATATTCTAAGTTAATAATATTAATAATAATAATAATATTCCTTTTGAGAAAATTGTTTTTATCAAAAAAATCTTACCTTGCTCTAAAATATGTCTATCAGAATATACACATGACAACTTTGCATAGAAATAACATTCTCTAAATGTATTAATCCATCCAAAAATGTATTTTCATTGAATTTTAATATACAGCAGGCCTACCTACTTCAAATGTTAGGTTATGCTTGTTTTTTTAAGCTTAGGTTAAGTTAGTTTGATTTTTTTTATTATTAACACATAAAAGATTATGTTTATCTTTGATTTTTTGGAAGAGAGTTAAATAAATATAAGTGTAATGTTAATTCACTTGAAGGTCTATAGTCCATTCAACATAGGAGTGGTGGTAAGTGACAGCTAGCAAAAGTTAACAGATCTACTCTCATGTATCCATTCACCATACCATATGATCTGCAAGACCATATTGATCTGTTTTCACTTTTGGAAGTCAACACTTTAACAACAAACCATGTTTTAAAAGTATGTGTTTGTTTCTTTTAACAATTTTTACATCTTCTGCTGTCAGTACCATTCCTATGGTGAATGGACTGTACTATCTGTGTTTGATAAAGGGCTAAGATAAAAATAGTATTTTGTGTGTTTATAGTAAAAAAAAAATCAAACAAGCTTAATTTAACCGTTCAAAAAAATTAAGCCTTATCAACCGAGCTAAACCTTACCTTTAAAGTGTATTAAAGATGCAATTAAAATACAATTTTGAATGGATTAATTATTAATCTAGACTCGAGAAGAGTTATTTCCATGCAAAGTTGTCATGTGTGTATGCTGATGGACACATTAAGATTAATTATTTGACCAACCAATCAAAATATTTTAATGTGACAATTTTTCTTTTTTATTGTATAATTAGGCCTAATAACACTGCAAGGTAGGATTTTTTGGCAAAACAAAAAAAAATCGTAAAAGGTACCATAAGCGTTCTCTAGATACCCTAAACAATAATTCAAATGTATTAGCTTAAAGTAAATAGACGTTGTATAAATTGCTAAATTTATAATATAAAAAATTATCGCTCTGTGTCAAGCTTATAAAATCTATCATCTGCACACTTCATAAAAAGACCTTTACCTCAATCGAAAAGTAGAACGACTTGTGTCATTCTCTAGCACGTGCTGTCAAGTTCAGAGTCGATAAACTCACTACAGTTCAGTTCATAAGTTGAAAGGTTTTAAGAAAATTATTTTCAAATTTCAATACACATTACGTTACTTAATAGATGTGACGTAGGGATGGAACATAAGCAATATGCAAGGTAGGTATAAACCGATGTATAACCACAGAGCAATTATTTATTTCCCAACTCACTCAACAACAACAAACATAACTTTGTCACCTTACTCTTATTTTCTCACCTTATCAGTCACAATCTTCGACTGGCGCACTACCTCATGTTTGGGAAGCGCGTTTAGAACTTGGTTCATCTGCTTCCTTAGCGCTGCTTTCTGCTGACGTACGGTAGCATCCATGTCTTCAAGACATGAGCTGACGATCATTTGATTGACCTCGTTATTTTGTTTCCCCGCCGAATCAAACTGGTTTTTGTTTTTCTTTTGTTGGACAGCTGGCGATTTCTCATCATTATCATAAGGCCATTCATATTTCAAGATGTGGTGACCTCCAACTAACGACAAGCCTACACTCTGGTTTGATAATAGTGTAACATTGATCCTGTCGTGAGGTTTTGAATACTGTTGTATACAGCAGGCCTGACGAGAGGGGAAGGGGGCAGCCGGGGTCGAAGCCCTGGGCCCCCTCGGCAGGCCCTATTGTTTACTTAATTTTTACTCAAATACAAAATTTATTAATTTTTAAGACCTCAAAAATACTATGCTATTGGTTTTAGGGAATACGAATATCTATATTTTGTTTAAGTCAACGAACAGCTTAAGTAATATTTTAGTGTTCAAAAGTAGTACATTTTACTTATGAAATAAGTCAGGTCTCATCTAGTTGAATTTTTTATTTTTAAAAATGATTTTATTTTCAAGTGAAAAGACAAAGTCCCCCGTTTTATAATAATTATGCTTATTGTTATCCTTTGTCTTTTGTATTGTGAATCCATATGTTTTTATTACGTCTGTGTAACTCATATTTTTTTAAAGTGTTTAAAAGTATGATTTGAATTTTCGAATTTGACCCTGGTGCCCGTGATTTCTCTCCACGGCCCTGGGGTACGCGGGCATCTTTCAGGGGGTACGCGAGCAGCTTTCAAGGGAATATTGGCAAAATGACAAGGGACTTGTGGAAAACTCTAATTGTTGGCAGTTACCGGTATCTGGTTATTTCCACTCCTATTTTACCCCTATTTGCTCTTGACTGGAGACCGATTTCTGAGAATGTTCAACCCTCTACTTGACATTCTACATTAGAAGTTGTTATTTTTCCAGAGTCAAAGATATACGGGTCTGGCTACTCTTGAGTTTCAGTGATCAAACATTGAAGCCAAATGGCGATAGTGTCGTTGCGGAATAGCGCGCGCGCAATTTAAATTTTGAAGAGAAGTTCGACCCACCTCGGTGGCGTAGTTGGCTAACGCGCTAGTCGTGTTGAGCCTGACTGCCGAGGACGGGGAGATCGAGGTTCGAATCTCGGTCGGGTGAACTGGGGGTGGTTTTTCCTAAATGGTTTTCCACTCTCCCTCCACGCTAATGCGGGTTCACTTCCTCTAAATTCAACCTTCCCAATTCCTAATCCATTAGCGTAATTAGTACTTAAGCGTATAACCCGAAAGGGTAGTAAGACGCGGTGCTAAATAATAATAATAATAATAATAATAATAATAAGAGAAGTTCGAACCTCCGAGTTTACATTTTACTGTTAGACAGTAATGATTTTATCCCAAATGTGATAACTAGTGAATAAAAAGAATATCACACATCAAATGATAGCATACAAATTAAAATTGATCATTTGCTTATTGATTTAAGATAATTTAAATTTTAAACACTGTATTATAAATCACATGGTAATTATTTGTTTGGTAAAATTTGATCATATAAACATGTCTATAAATTATTATTTAAAAAATGTATTGATGCATGAAGGGACTAAGGCATAAATCAGTCTTACCATCTAGCTCATAGCATCTGAGGGGATTTTTGATTTAATCCTGATGAGTAGGCCTATCATTTAGGGTAATTTGTCTGAATACGAAAATTATAATCTTTATTTCAATAAAGGGATAAGGCAGAATGCAAGAATGAAATAAGCAAACGTGAAGAGTGAATGAGAATTGTGATTTTCGAGTGAATTTAAAAAAATATTAATTCATATTCTAAAGTGTGAGTGGTGTTAATTAACTATCTTAGAGATTACGTTCTTACAGAAGGCTCAATACCGAGGCAAATCAATACCACTCACCTTCTACTCTTACTCATTTCGTTCCTGCATACAGTCTAAAAAGTTCTATATTATAGCTTTGTCACATTTGAAATATTTTGAGTTTAATTTTTTTTCACAATAAAGTAAATATATAAATAATTTACCACGTGATCATATATTTTTTAAACTTTTCATTTGAATATTTTTACCTTGGGGGTACATTAAACTTTTAGTCATGGCCAAAGGGTACAATCTAAAAAAAGTTTGAGAACCGCTGATGTAAATAATAATTTTAAAATAAATTTGCTAGGTAAGGATTATGTACCGTTCACAAACACGATTAGAATATTAAGATGAAAATTACAAAAGGGCACTGGCTTGAAGACTCTAATCCAAAGTCCCGGGTTCAATTCTCATGTCCAAGTGTGGTTCTTTAACAAATATTTTATTAAAATTAGAAGTGTTGTTTATGTAATTGCCTTGAACACTTACCAGTCTTGGGATGTATAATTTTGAAACATTACTTTTGTAAAGTGTTTAACCTTTCTTCTTTTCTGAACAAGAATTTTCATTGCAAAGCTTATCATTCCTATACTTGATGTAGTTTATAAGAAATATATTTCCAAGCGTTGACAAAACCAAAGAAAATAATTCACGCAAGGAATTATCACAAAAACACTTGTTAATAAATTGATTTAAATCTGGATCCTTTACAAATGTATTTATAGGCCAAACACAGGAAAAGTTTTTTTTAGCTCTGCATCTTAATAACCGTTGGGTTGTACGCTAATGTAGGTCTACTAATTACGCTAATGATTTAAGGTATGAGGAAGGTTATATTTATTGATAGTATACCCGTATTTGCGTGGAGGGAGAGTGGAAAACAATTTTGGGAAAACCACCCTTAGTACACCCGACCAAGATTAGAACCTATATCTTCTTTGTCATAGGCACTCTAGTCTACTGCGAGAGTAACGCCTTAGATCATGTGGCCACCGAAGCGAGTGCACGGGGAAAGTTTTTTCTTATTTTTGGGCTGAAGAAACTTATTTTTGAACTTTTCTGTTATTAAAATCTTCATTATTGTACTCGTATGTCAATTAACTCCAATCCTCGAAATGGTTGTTGATGGACTAGTTAGTCTTCCTCTGGTAAGATCATTGAAATAGCAGCTGTAAAAATCAAAGTAACAGCTGCATTCCAAACGAACAATCAATTTGAACTTTCTAGCAAGCATAAACACAAATGTACAGAACCGAGGATTCTGGAATCATGTCAAGCTGTTAGTTGAATATCACTAATCACATACACAACATTTTCATCTATTGTTTATTTTACTATAATACTCAAAACATAATGCAACAGAAGCGTGAGCAACTAAAAATTTCAAACCAAGTAAATTACACGAGAAACAAACATGAAACATCCCGCCCGTACAGTAAAACAAACTGAATTACTACACGTGGCTGTGTTGTTGACTCGGCTTCAACGCAGTGTTGCCAAACTTCAGTATTCCGGCCTGTAACTAAAGACGGCCGTGGTTTAGGGCAGTCTATCTTAGTGTACAGTATACTCGTGGGTTTGATGGCTGGTTGATGACGTAATTGCCTGCTTATCTTGCTGATTGCTGGGTCAATAGAGTGTATCAATGCTAATAAATAGTTTGTCAACAACATACTTTCTGGGGCTTATAAAATGTTCCAGGTTTATAATTAAAACAATTAATAGGCTTATACTAGTTTTATTTTATACTTTATTTTATAAACAGACTAAGTGATTTATTTAAAGTAGGCACCAGCGCTAAGGCGTAAACCTAGTATGGTCTGGTTTACCGGCGATAGTGGGTTCAAATCCTAGCCGGGGGTAATTATGGTTTTTTTTCTAACATGGATTCTCACTTAGATCGAGACCATTATTTATTCTTTGGTAAACTTTTGATTTTAAAGTTATTTATAATTATATGTTTATTCGGCAACTAACAATTAGAAAACTGTTGAATAAATAAATAGATCTCAGAAATACAACTTTTTGTATGATAATAATCGGTTAACTAGTGATGTAAGGTTTACTGTTAAACAATATGTGTAGTAAGGAGGGGGAATAGCGCCCACTTAAGGTAAAATATTGTTATGGGGCATGTTTGATAATACTTTTTTCCAACTATTACTACCATTAATTATGTAAAAATTCTTATCGTAAACATTTAAATTTATATAAAAAATTAAAATTTAGGGGGAATGCCGCTCAGTCCTGAGCGCCACTACCCCTCTTTCTCTAGTTTAATACTTTATTTTCTAAAAGTCCTGTTCAAAGATAATACATTTTGGAAGAAAAACTTGTACATAAACGTAAAAAAAGAATAGCTTAATTATTAAACAAGATTATTGAATTCTTAGCTGTCCATATATCAAACCGAAGAATTAGATGAAAACATATAAAATCATACAGATATCAATATCAAACACGTGTATGTAATAATGGCTATGGCTGATGCTGGGATTAATTTTCCACTTCACCCGCTAGAGTACAGCACTGTTTAGAGTTCTGTTTTAGCAAAAGGTTTTGAGATATGTTAACGAGGTATTCGTCCTCTACATTTTTTCTATTACTTAAGTAAAATCTCTACCAAATTATTTAAGACTATAAACGGTCTTTTTAATTAATAAAAGCTTAGTAACCAATCCAACTGAACCAAACAGATTTGACCAATGGCACTAATGTCAATAAAATGGTTATTATAGTTTAAAGGAAGTGCACCCACATTAGGTTGGTTTGTGAATGCAGTGATAAATTACATAGTCGAGATTCGTAACCTCAACCTTCCCGTCACCATCGCAAACTTGCATCTTTTATCGTATTCAGTAAACCACGATGAAGTATTATTGTAAGTTTTTGATAGCTTTTTAATGAATGAATCATGTAAAACATATTATTTTAAATCTCAAATTTTTCCGACTTTCAAACAATGTTGGTGGTCGAAATAAGCTTCCTATAAAAATCAGAGTTTATGTATACAGAGTGATTCAAAAGTTTAGGGTAAAACTTAAAGGAGTGTGTAGAGGGACTCAGGTAGAACAACTGTCAAATTGGAATCCATGTCCTCCGAAGTCATCCTGAGTCAGGCTAGGCCATTTCTTCCAGAAAGATTCTGTAACTGTGTCCAGTCAAACGTGGTGACAGGAGGTAAGGTCCGATCGCGTTATCGCCGATGATACCCACCCATATATTCACAGCAAACCTCTCTTGGTGGTTACGAGCGATAGTAGCACGGGGTTTTTTGTTCATCCCAAACATGTCTGTTAGGGACAATTGAAGAAGCCATATCTGATGAATCGTTCCTCATCCGTGAACAGTACTCTTGCTTAAGAAATGGGGCTCGATCAGACAACGCTGCTAAATCCACCGATGGCGTCTACAAATAGGGGTAAAAGCTAAGCCCCTCTCGTGTGATTCAAGATTAAGCTAGTAGGAGAATAGCAAAGCATGCTTATTTCAGTGGAATTGTATCAGACTTCCCCACCTTCAATTGGCCTCACCTAACTCAGGATGACTTTGGAGGACATGGATTCCTTCTTATTCGAGAGTTGTTCTACCTGAGTCCCTCTATACACTCTTCAAGCTTTTACCCAACCTTTTGAAACATTTTAAATACATTTTTAGTTGTTCGTACATTTTAATTATAAGTATTGGAAAACACTTTTTGGTCCGGGAAATAAATCAAATATAGCAACATCATAATAATTATCATTTAAAACTGGCTTAAAGGATAGCAAATAAAATGGTGAGGGTAAAGAAAAAAGTTTAAACTGATATTTATTTTTATTATTATTAATACACTTGCTAACAACAACAAAACTATTACATTTGGATGCTATATTTAGTATATATCTGGCTTAGTTTATTTTAGTACATTATTTAAAATATACTAAAGGTTTTTTAAACTCTATTTGAATTTTATTAATAGAATAGAACCATTAATTTGATTAGCTCCTGTTGAAACGAATAAATATGCATCAAGTTAATGTATTAAAATAGTAGAGTTCCATTTAGAAGTGCCCGAAAAGGTTAAATTTACTACTTGTACAACTTTAAGTTATAATAATTAATATTTGCTGAAATGTCATTCATAACACCGTAGATCTCATCGTAGAGCTGTGCAGTAGAATATAAAGGTTGACTCTTCACCACAACCTTTATCTGCGCCGACGTTTAGGGAAGGGGGGAAGATTTATGGGGGGGGAGGGGATGGTGTTGACGAGTCCATGACAGCGCGAGCAGGGAGGGCTGGGTGGCGTGATGCGCGTCTTCACCGTCCAGCTTACCGGTTCCATGCTCGCATAGCCTTGAAAAAAACATAGGTTATCATTGATTACCACACTGATTACATTCTGCTTTGTTTGCACCATATTACTCTCCATTTGGGCTATTCGCATTTAACTACACTGTTGGGGTAGGGTTGAGCAAGGTAGAATTCAGAAGATATATACCATAATTTTCGTTGAAGGAGAATGGGGAAACCACTAAGGCAAAATTACCCTCAGTTCACCCGGTTGGTTTTAGAACGCTGGCTTCCCCTAACTGGAAAACTAGATTAGGTGAGGTTGACGTTTAGCCTATGTGCCCATAGATGCGAGTTGCAGTGAGTATACATTAGGGCAGGGGTCTCCAACCCCACGGCTCCACGTGCGTCCGTAGGTCCTTTTGCCCATCAAGATATTCATATTGATATTTAGTTCCCTTCGAAAAAAAATATTAGATAAATGTATTGACACATTTTCCAAACATGTCACGAATTGCAAGTAACTGTTGTTTTGATAGCAAATTATATTGTAGAAACATAGAAAAGTTGGGCAATGTATTCAAACAAAGATTTGCACGATTTTGTGAAAATGAGTTAATGATATATATATATATATCCATTTAATATTGTGGATATCAGAATCATTGCCAAATATATTAATGAAATGTACAAAACGAATGTTGAAGATTTGGAATCAGAGATTTTGAAACTAAAGAACAACTTATCCTTCAAGGCCTGCCATACAGACAAAAATTTCTGGAAACTAGTAGACCACACAGAATTGCCCTTCTCAATATCTTAGCAATGAAGATTAAATCATATTTTGGGTAGTTTTTCTGTGATAATCAGCATTCTTAATAGAAATATAGATCTCGCCTCTCGCTAATCTAAGGGACTGTTTAAGAAATGCATTGTCAAATAATTTTCGGGACTTTAAGAAGATAATCAGGGAAATTCAATTTCAACCATTGCATTAAAAATAACATATCGACATACTTTTTTTTTTAATGTTTCAATAAATAATATTTACTTTGTAAGATAGTGTAAATTAATGTATTGCCAAAATAAATTATTTATATCATCCTACTTGTATGTAAAAATAATATATATATATATATATATGCACCCGCGAAAAAGTTTAGAGATTCAGATGGTAACACAAAGGTTTGTGATCACTGCATTAGAGTCATGGTAGGCATGCAGACAAGTGCTTGATTTTGTAAATGTTGGGAAGATCGGGGCTAGAAACGTGGTTGGATGTACTGAAAGAGTTTTCCCACTCTTCTTTCACGCAAATACGGGTACACTCCTTTAAAATTCTATACTACCCCACAGTGTAGAATATACGAATAGCCCGCATGGTCAGTACTACTCGAGCTACAATAATCACCCTTTAGTTCAAAACATCCTTAAATCTATTTTTACTTTTATCTTGCCAAGCTATGTTGACCATAACTCTCATTTTTAACCGCTCTAGTGCCCCGCACTCTCAAATAATGTTCTCGTAGATAATTCAATACTAAATTCCGTACAAGTGAACTATTACCGTGTGAATGACCAACAATGATTGATCATAGTGACTTTTGGCAAAACAAGACGTAGTTATCATAAAAGTTTGTGCTTAATTTTGTATTGGCGCACATCCAAGCTTTCCATGATAGTTAATTACAAACACATTCGTCAAAGAGATAAAAGTTGTCTTACATTAGCAAATTGAACAGGGATTTTCCTGTCTTTCAAACAAAAGTAAAACTAGAATTTTTGTTTAGAAAGAGGTTTAATGGAAGTGGTTTTAATTAAATATATTACATAAATCTACGGTATAAATAATTTGAAAATATATAATTATGTAGGTTCGTTTCAAAATGGGTACTAATCTTTCAACTATTATACTATACAATCGCTTTTCTAAAATAGGCTAAAATTATATGTATATATATATATTTCTTTTGGTAACCTTAACCATTTTCAAACAAGAATAAACACAATGAACGAACGCGTGAATGCGCGTCGTATATTTAGAAGTAAATACTTGGTTGGCTATTTCGTGATAGTGCCATTATTATTTGAATATAAGTTTCTGTGGGGAATTCAGTACTAAAAAAAGGCCCATGTGTATGATGCATAAGACATAACATTTTGTAGATCTGGCAGCTAAAAATTGTTTTATTATTGAAACGTTCTCCCGGAGGGCAAGTTACAATATACAGTAATTCAAATCAGGAGAATAGATTTAAATGTCATATTTGACGCACTCTTACATTTTTAAAGCCCATTGTCATGCAGGGGTGCAACCAATGGAAGGGGGTGTTACGGTATGTACTCTGTTCCTTCTCTCTCCCCAATTTATTTTTTATATATTTACTATAACCAAACAATCGCAACCCAATTTGTGTTATTTTAACTCTTTACAATACAAAATTTCAATTTTATACCATGACAAAATATATTAATTTTTTTAGGTTAGTAAATTTTTCCCTCAAATTTATCAAACGAAATTTTGAATTTTAAATTTTAGGTATTTTTCTGTGTATTTGAAGTGGCCCCTGTAGATACTTGTCCAAATGTAAATTTTCTACCACACAGAAAAGTTAAAAAAAATTTTTTTTTTGAAAACTTCAAGCCCACCATCTTGAATTGTCAAAGTTGTTTATGTGGAATAGTCCCTCTACCTTCCTGTCATTTTGTTAAATAATATTATTTTTAATATAAGTCTGTGTAAATAAATAGAAAAGTATTTGTTTTATAATATCACTAATCTTATTTATCTGAATATTATGAGAAAAAAACGAAGTGAAAGGAATTAGGAGTATAACTGTTGCAAATATTTTAGGTTATCAAGAAACTCACAAGCAATGTAAAGAGAATAGAAATGTGGCGCCACTTTGAGGAATTTGATTTGTGTCATTGCTTACGTCACCCGGTACACTGCAGTTATATTTTAATACGAAGACAGACAAACATACATATTAAAAAAAGTAATTACGTTAATTGGACATTGGTGTGAATTTTAAAGGTTTATTTATTATCTAAAGTTCCAAAATGTGTCCCGAGTTTTAAAAACTTAGTTTGTCTTCCATATAGCTTTGTGTATATAATGCGCTGGTTTGTTTAATGAATGACGTCACAAGTTTAGCCAATCAGATCTCTTTCTCCATCTGGCTGCACCTCCTATCTCTTTACATTGCTCACATGTACAGTGTCTATGTTAGACTCTGTTTTGTTGTGTTTTATATGTTTTGTGTTACCATGTCAACAAAGTTGTTTTATGCCATCTTTGTGCTTTGGTAATGTGTCTTTTCCTCAAGTTAGTTATTTATTTTAACAATGTAACAATTATTAAAAACAACAATAACCAACTGTGCCCCCCACCCCCATTTTTTTGAGGTGGTTTTGTAGTCCATTCAATTTATTTTGGTCTGGATGTTTGTTCTTTGACATAAATAACTTCTTCAAATTACTTCTAGAGGCAATCATGGTTTTTGAAAAAATTCCAATGCTGCACCTTTTCCTTTAGTAGTTATCTGGATCCCCCCCACTACCAAAGCTATATCCTGGTTTCAACCCTGTTGTCTGTTGCCATGCAATACTGGTCGTTTGGGATGTACTTGTTTCACTATGCGTATTGGGGATACTAATGTATATTAGAGCCATTCGTGCAATTTAACATTGGATGCCTAAAACACCGTAATATTGCATTGGCCAATTTCCCTATAGCTACGTTGTACGCAGTTCAATATTGAACGCCATATACAGGGTGTCCCACGGAAAAGTAGTCCACCTCCTAAATCCAGCAGGCGCCTCACTTTGAATTGGAGGAGGTCCCTTCCACCCATATTGTGACATGAAGAATGAGCAAGTGAACTGCTTGTCTAAAGCACAAGACGGGGTGGAAGGGGATTGACCTCCTCCAATTCAGAGTGAGGCGCCTGCTGGATATAGGAGGCGGGCTACTTTTCTGTGGGCCATCCTGTATTATTTACATTATAATATATCATGGTGTATTTAACGTACTGAATATAATTAGGTACATTTATTGACATGTGGTTTTGGACGTTCTATATATATATATTTATTTAAATACACCATGATATATTATAAAGTATTATATATAATACAATAGTCTTGCTTATACCATGTCCCGTCGAGCGTACTATACTCGCTCACTCTCTGCCATGTGTAATCAAACTCCCTATTGTGAAATAACACTCTCTTCTATGCAGAAATCGCAACCATAAATATGAAAGCTAGTTTTGCCCTATCAGACCAGACGCCATTTAGGCCTACGTCGCCGCCATTCGGGACGAGACGTCCTCTCCTAACCTGGTCTTCCTCTGTCTTGGGTTGGACAGCTCTCTTCTTCCTGTAGCTCGTCAGAGGCATGGACATACCGGGCCGGTCTGAGATACGGTTCGACAGCATCTGCTATAGAAACAACAACAACAACAACAATAACAATGTACGTTGGTAAATCAACAACAAAACTACGTTTTATGTTGCCATTAGTGTATTTAACACCCGCACTGGTGGACACGTGGTCTATGATGTATTTTTTTACATGTGCTCCAATTCTTACTACCCTTCTGGCCTATCCGTATATTTACACTTATGGAGTAGAGTCTAGGAAAGTAGAATTCAGATAAAGAGTATACAGCATTTGTCTGGAGGAGGAATGAATAACCATTTAGGAAGAGAACACCACTGTATAGCCGGTAGGAAACAGAAACCATACCTCCCTGATACTAGCAATATAGTCTTTTGCGAGAGAGTGGTGCTTAAGATGGTGTGACCATTGATACATGTGGCATCAATCTCACGATAGATTAGATTATCGGTGATGGAGAAGTCAAAAGATCGAGAAAATCCCATTCCCCCTTCACGAAAATCCAGGTACAATATTCTCTAAAATTCTACCATCCTCCTCCTTACTCCACTAGTGTAAATATGCAGATATCCTGGATGGATGTGGAAAAAACTTGAAATTCAAGCAGCACCAGATTAACTTAATTCATAGGAACAAACTTAAACCCGCAACGGCAACCGAGGGCTCTTAAACTCTCGTTGCAATTGGTTGCCATTGACGGAGGAGGGAGTTGGGGTTCAAATCCCGGTCGGAAAACTATGGGGTGGTTTCCAACACGTAACTTTCACAGAGTCCTCTCCCTTTCAACATCTTGACCCGCAAATATGGGTGTGTTTTATCTCTGATAGCTTCTTCATACCTATCTCTTAGCTTAAATTATTAGTAGCTCCTGTGTTGAATTGTGTTGAACTTATAAAAAATAATATTATACCAAAAACAAGGTTTCTACAAACGTTTGGTTAAAACCTTTCTCCTAAATAGTCACCAAGCCATAATACTAATACACATGTAATTAGGTTTGAATAATTAACAACTTAGGCCGTTCTTATTCAGATAGTCACTACACTGGAATTCTTAATAACACTTCTGTTCCGTTTGCGTTAGAAATTCAAGAACATCTCTCCAGGGAACCAGAATTAGTAAAAAATATGTTAAATTACTAATTAGGTGCAGTTTATAATTAATTCATGAGGATATTTAATTAAGTATGGGTTTTATGTATGGCTTGAACTACTTGGTGAAATATGGAAAGGAGAAAACTAAACTTTACCTTTAGATTTTAAATGTCTACGTTCTTTTTTTTTCCATTTTTTTAAAGAGAATATTTTAATAAAATCTAAACCCCTTGACTAATAACGTAGCAAGGATATAAGAGAGGATATTTAGGGGGAAAAGTACCCTAATTACTAGGTGTCAATAACATTTTAGAATAGTGGATGTCTTTAGAAGATATTTGGAGTTTTTAATGCTCAGGAATGTTTTTATGAGACTGCTAAAATTATGTATTTTTTTGGTGTGTGGATAGTTAAAATAAAAAAATGACTTAGTTGTGCTAATTGTATCCACTAATTCTTGATTCGTGAATAGAAATATCGGGGGAGTTGCTTCAGCATAGGAACCCCATTTTCACATTTAATTTTGGTAAAAATTAATTTAAAACGGATTTTAAAAGCTGTCAACGCAGTAGAATATATTATTTAAAAAAATATGATGATGGAATAAATCATCCTAATCCTTAAAATAATTAAATATTACCTAGATAAAATACAATCATATTATTATTCGAAGTTTTCTTTAAATTAAACCATTTTATTTACATTTAATATCCATCTACTTTTGATTTTTATAAATTATTAGCTAGTTAAACTATTCAAATGTAGGCCTATATTAGTCTTACCAAATTTAACATAAACTAAAGCTTGTAGGACTATTTAATCCTATCAGTAAATTAATATATTACATTAATTACTATTGTTTGAAATTTATCTTACATCAGCTTGGGGTCCATGTCTCAATTAAGCTCTGCTGGCCTTGCTAGTTCGAATCCCGGTAAGATCGAAGTTATTTATTCCTAGCATGGAGCGAAATAAGAGACTGTACTAGGGTTTTTTGAATTGTATATAGCTGTGTTCCCAGGTGTCGATAACACTTAGCTTGGGTTAAAAGCCTTTAAACAATACTGTACTGAGATTTCAAAATGGTGGCTATTAGTTTTAGATCTTGTCTTTTATCTTATTTTTGATATTGCTTAAAATTAAATACGGTAGTAAAAAAATTCAAGTTTCCGGGAGAAGGGGTTGGAACCCTTTAAACCCCATATTGGCTACGGTATTGCTGTTACTAGATTACAAATGCGCCATAGCTTGGAATTATTCCGTACAGCAAGAATACAATATGGTAAGATCCGACATCAGCCGGGGTTTGAAGGGTTGGAGCCCATCTCTCCCGAATCCCGTAGTTTAGTATTAGTATAGTTTTAGGTTAGGTTAAGAGTAGATTAGGTAAGAATAGGGAAGGTAGGGAAACAGGAAGGGGCTAGGTTAGGAGAATTAATTCACAATACTGGAAAGAGGGCAAATCAAGGAAGTGGTTATAGGGGGATGCTCGCTTCTACTGGGTGCACCGTCGGGCAGGGGTGGATACCCATGTCTGGACGGGTGGCCAGTGGTGGAGGGTACCGGGGAAGTAATACACCCGGGGTGGACCAACTGGTAGTAGAGTGAACGAAATCTCAATTAGGTAGGATAAGTGCCAATCCTATTAGTTTCAAAAAAAAATTGTAAACCAATAGGGTAATTGAAAAGAAAAGATTGTGGAAAAAAAACGGCCTGGATTTAAATTTTTTAAGATGCCAGGCCAAACTAGCATGGTAATGTAAAAAAAAACTAAAAAAACTCCCGAATCTAAGTTTAAAAAAAATATATATTGCTTTACTCCCAGTTGAAATAATATCCAATTAAGGCTCAACAAAAGCTCTAAAATTAGCACTAGGTGGCAGCACGGGTTCGTTTAAAAAGTCGTAACCTTCTCTTCAGCATTTGTTGGGTCAGTTGATGGGGCGGTTTTCAGCAGCCGAGTAGAAGTACTATGCCGATTCTACCACACCGCCACGGCCGCAGTTTTTGATGGATTATCGCCAAGATTTTTTTATTTTTCATATTATAGCGTACCAATTAAGTGTGGCCACATTACAATCCCTATATTTTACTGTCGTGAAATAGCCAAAATATTTTTAATCACTTTCATTGTGATTTATTCTATTTTTGCAAGGATATTTTGAGACATTTCTTTTTTTTTTTCGATACTCGATATTATTTTTAACTACATACCCGATACTCGATACCCCCAAATATCGCGAAAGGTATAGACCCATCCTTAGGAAATTCCTTTCGTCAAGTTTATATTAGTTCTCTGTTGCTCACAAGATGGTGGCGTCGTTTAAGACTTAATATTTATTTGTATTCTAAATAATATATTAACCGCCGCTAGACAGCAGTTGCGTTAAACTAATCTTCCATGTTGAGGAAATTATTTGATGATATTGTTAAAGTTTATACATATATTTATTTATTTAATTCAGCTTTTGTTATCCTAATTTTTTTCTGAGGAATTAAATTTCTAGTTTTATATTTAGAGAATAATGTCCGTTGAATGGCGGAACTATTTGTGTGGTACGAAATTGCCAATGTTTGAATATGTATATTTATTGCTGTCTGGTCACATGACCTCTAGGCCGCCTCACGGCGACATAATTATACACCTGACCAGTTAAATTATCAATTGGGTTTATCGGTCGCCACTAGGTGGCAATGATTACCCCATTTAAATGATTTAACTTTCAAATCTTACTTGGTTTAGTTTATGTTGTGGCCACTAGATGCCAACGTTTGCTACGCGAATATTAATATCAGATTTAAATGTCCCCACCGCCACTCGACGGCAGGATTTATTTGATAGCTTTAAATATTATTTCTACCATGTGTATTATTGTTGTTCTTGCCTAGCTCTTGAGGAGGACGATAAACTGCTAGATCGTCCCCACTGGCGTATATATTAAATGTGTCTTATTGGAAGGAATTAGTTAGTTTTTTGGATTATCCGTTTAATTAAAAGATGTTAATGATTGACAGATTTTAGTTCGGTTCAAACTCTATTGCAAGATATTATTATAATTATCTTTGTGTATATGGTTGAGAACTTAACTTCATTGTTGTTATATGTTTGGTCAAATCACTTAACAAATTGCAAATATAGCTGAAATCATTCAGCTGGTCTTGTTATTTGAATGCTCTAATCCAGTGGTTCCCAAACTTTCTCGACTCGCGAACCCCTTTCACAAATATTTGAAATTGCCGAAATATTTTGGCGGACCCCTTGGAAGATTTCGTGAACCCCAGTTTGGGAGCCAATGCTCTAACGTATTGCCATATATCATCGTTGACATGATATGTATTAGCCTTTAAATTTAATGGAGTACCTTGTTTGTAACCATTTTAGAAAAATGGCTACTATTAGACTTTACCGAATGATGGCTGTTATTGCTATATCATCCTCCTTGTTCTATAAGACTTTCCATCCTGCTCAATCGTTGTACTTATAATCTGTTCTTTAGTCAATAATACATTTAACTCTCTTGTTACCTCTTGTCTGTCATTTCCCTTCGGGAGGTAGCATTTTATCCCACCGATAAGGGCTTGATAAATTTAATTTTGGAAATTTTGTAACGGGCTAGATTGGTTTAGCCCTGTTAGACCTCAAAATATGAATATTAACTGCTTGAAGCAAGCCATCATCATTTTGTACTGATATACAGTTTCTACATACTCGACTTGTAACTCTTGTTTACTTTGTTTACATACCCTCATCGTGGATGTCTGCCTCAAAGACCCCTGCCCCATCAGAAGAGGCGTCGCAGCAATAGTGACTGACCGCGCCTATAGATAATGTTGCTCCGCACTCATCAAAGTTCGCGAGTCGACTGAAAGCAACCCTGGATTTGTTGGCCCAGCGAGTCAACCTTCTAGAAGTAAATGGAAATTCCCCCCACTTCTTCTCACTGGTCACCTCATCATGCCTAGCTGTGGATACTATATATTCGCC
>CABFWB010000961.1:89529-110387 GCA_902151455.1 Timema bartmani
TCTCACCCTATGTGGCCATTTCTCAATCTCTGGGGTAGCTAGCTGGGATAGCGATAGTTCTGGTCATTAGTGGGCCTGGGAATGATACCTAGCTAGGTATATTATTTATGTGGAACTCCGGTTCGGGAGATCAACCTGTGGGCCGTCTCTGCCCGCCTGGCTTGGCTCGCGGCATTGTATTTCTTGTTTTCCTTTGCACTCCCGTTGGGGTGGACAACCCGTGGGGCCGCTTCTGCCCCTCTGGCACGGCTCGTGAATTAATTGCTTTGTATTTTTTTACCCTTGTTGAACTCCACTTGGGGGCTCAACTGGAGGGGCGCTTTCGCCGACCAGGCTTGGCCCGTAATGTTAAATCTTTTTCTTGTAAAGTAATCTTGCCCTCCGTGTGAGTGTTTCTTTTGGCTCATGTATCTCAGGTATTCATGATGACTGAACTTGAACTTGCCCTATTTATTAACTTGTTGAATGTTTAGTCAACGTATGATGTTAACGGATGTTTTCTAGGTATCTTATTTGTTCTAGTACGTCCATAAGGCGCTTCACGCCCATTGTTGACCTTGATATATTGCCTAGATACCTGATTGCTAACTAAGTTTATAGACTGGACTCATTGAGATTATGTGCCTAGGATATTCCATGTACTTTCGTTTCATTAAATCTTATTATGTTAACTTATCTTTGCTCTCATTTATAATATGTATGTATGTGTACCAACATCTCTACTATAACTGTGATACCAACACCCCTCTACCCCTTTTGAAGGGATAGGAACTGAGAGATGGTGCAATTTCTAGCTCTGACCATTTCCCGCAGCCAAATTTAAAATTTTAAATGTTCAAACTCTTCTGGTTATTTGGGTTTTTTCTTTACACTTAATAAAAAATTTCAACTATCTACGATACTGAAGAGTGCTATATATTTTTGGAAACTTTTGAAAACTTTGCAGACAGAACCTTTCCATTTTCTGGACTTTTGTTTAGAAATTTAAGAATGTTCAAACCTTCATTGAAGTTCGGAATAGTCCTTACACCTGCCTGACAAATTTCAATCTTCTACCACACTGTTAAGTAGCTTATTCTTTTAGTTTTGGAAATTTCAAAGCCTCCCTATATCACCAGCCCCTTCTTTTAAAGAAAGAATATATAGCACCAATTCTGTCATTTGGACTGATGTCTCTACATTCCTGGCAAATTTAATTTTCTACCTACCCTAAGTGAATTTTTTTCCAATTATATACCGGCCCCTCCCCCCATCTTCTGGAGCTACATTGTTACATTTTAAAATTTCAGACTTAAATGTTTATAGTCCCTAAACTCGCTTGCCAAATTTCAGTTTCATTCTACACAGAGAAGTAGTTGTTTGTATTAGTTTTGGAAATTAACTCTCAATCCCCACCAGGAATTTCCCCAATTTCTCTTATAAATTTATATTTTTATTTGGTTATTTGGAGGGCTCCTATCTAATTGGCAAATTTAAATTTTCTATCCCACCTAAAAGTGTTTTTTCTTACCCCCCTTTACCTTATTTCCCAGGGTCCCATTTAAAATTTCGAGACTCTTCTGGTTATTTTAAGTGGTACCTTTATATTCCTTCCAAATTTCAGTTTTTTACCACATTGAGAAAAAGTTATTTTTATTAATTTTGGAAATTTAAAACCCTTAACCACTTCTCTCTCTCCATATGTCTAGATATCACTTAGAAATTTCAAATTTTAAGACTTATTTGGTTACCTGGAGGTAACCTGCCTGCCAAATTTAGATTTTATATCACACTTAATAGCTATTTTTCTTGTTAGATCCCCCCTCCTATTTACCAGTGTCCCATCAAAAAATGTAAGGTTTTCAGATATTTATGATTATTTGGAGTGGTCTCTTTACCTTCCTGCCAAATTTTAATTTTCTACCGCATCTAAAAAGTTTTTTCGAATTATTATGTAAACTAATATATTTTTAAAACTGGTTTTAAAGTTTCTATAAATGTTTTTTACTAGTACAACAAAAGCGTTAAAATAATAATAGTAATAATAATGATTAGTACTTTATAATCGAAAAATACTGTTATTTGAAAAGCAGCCAGAAAAATGCCAACTCTAATTTAATTGATAGCTTATAAGAACATTTTTTAGTAGTAATAGTAAAACTTTTCTGCCATTTACATTAGAGATAAAATAAATAAAGTGGCGTTGTCTCTCAAAATAAATTCTTCCCACGGATTGGCAAAAAAAAAACCCACAATTTACTACGTTATGGTGACGTCACCAAAGTTTTTGACACCACTTTGCTCCTTGTTTAGTAAATAAAGAAATGAAGCAAACAAAAAGGGCTCATTTTGGATGCAAAGTTATGCCATTTATATACTCACGTACTAGAATATTTATACCCTTTAGTGATGTTTAAGTACATTATTACTTTTAAGGGTTTTTTTCCCCTCCAGCCAAGGGTTATTACACTCAGGACTGCACCTCAGAGAATTCATAATACCTTATACCACTCCGGATTTCGTTCCAAGAAACATTTACTCACATTATTAAAACATTTATTCTCAGCATAAAAAAGAAACACCAAATAGCTTCTAGAGGCATTAAATAATCATTATTACCCACATCGGTGGTCAACTATATTAAGGTGTGATAAACTCGGTCACCCGTGTTGAGGATCTTAGGGTTCGAATCGCTTCCGAGTGTACTGGTTTAATGGTTCTCCAATTTCCCTATACGCAACTACTCATACAGTTTCTATAAATTATACCGTCTTAATCCCTACCCCATTATTGTAAATAAACGGATAACCCGAACAGATAGTAAGACGTGGTGCATAACAAATATTCATGAAGCTCTGGTGGTTGGGTGGCTAACCCTGCATCTAATAGTGACGTTAACCAGTCATTACAACATGATGGTTCTATTGGATAGTCTCACCGAACCCCGCTCCTACAGATCCAACCAACCCAAGATCCATGGATATGGTCTCAAACGTACTTTTGTAAGGCCAGGGTCCAACCCCCCGACCTGCTCAGGGTGCTGTATTTTTTCCATAATGCTGGTGTAGCAGTTTGCAAAGCCCCTCTACTCATTATGTAGTACCCTAGTATAGATAAATACCCTTTTTACTACCCAACTAGTACTAATAATATTCCATCTCCTCATCTGGGTACCCGCTAGCAAGTACTGGCAATACACCCCTCCTCATCCTGGTCCCCTAGTATGTATAGTAAGCTCCCTGCAAGCAAGTACTGGCAATACACCCCTCCTCATCCTGGTCCCTTAGTATGTATAGTAAGCTCCCTGCTAGCAAGTACTGGCAATACACCCCTCCTCATCCTGGTCCCCTAGTATGTATAGTAAGCTCCCTGCAAGCAAGTACTGGCAATACACCCCTCCTCATCCTGGTCCCCTAGTATGTATAGTAAGCTCCCTGCAAGCAAGCACTGGCAATATTCTCCCTTCTCATCCTGGTCCTCCAGTATTGATACACCCTGCTAACTAGTACAGGCACTATCCTCCCTCCTCATCCTGCTCCCCTAGTATTAACAATTCCTTGCTATCCAGCGCTGGCACTGTTGAGCTCACCTGCTCCTGTCGCCTCCTGAGCAGCTCAATGCGAGCCTCCTGTATCGCCTCCCACAGCTTGGCCTCCGACAGTATCTGCCTGCTGAGCTCTTCCACCGCCGGCTCGGAGTTCAGATCCACCAAAGTCCCCATGGACTCGTCGGACCTCTTCTTGCCACATCCTAGACAACAATCGGGACAACTAGGGTTCTAGTCTTTGTCTACAATCATGAGGAGGTCTGGGCTTCAATCCTGGTCGGGTGTACTGAAAAGTTTTTTTCCCTAGATAGTTTCTCATTCTTGATCCACGCGAATGCGGTCACATTTCCTCTAAATTCTACTTTACTCCTCTTTATTCAAGGGGTGTAATTGAATTCTGACGGCCCAGACGGGTAGCGAGACGTGATGGACCAGTTCACATGATGTTTAGGAGGTAAGCCACTGATTGGACAAAAACAAATGTTAGGGTTTGTCTAATGAAGCGGGAAGAAGCGTTTCAAACGTTCAGAAATCCAGTTTATCTAAGAAATTGTTTGTTATCTTAAAATATGGCTCTAAAATAGACGATCTTTCTATTATAAGATTTAAAAGTGTCAACGTAGCTGACGTGAAGTTCTAGGATTGAGGTAAAATGCTAGAAACATTGATAGGCCCTATATCGGTCCTCAAATAAATAATGCAATTTTGCAACAGGGTCACAACAGATAATTTTTTAGTATGATTGAAGATTGATTTAGTGGATAGCTCAGAACTATTATTCCCATAAGAAATGCAGCAATCTGATGTATCAAGGATGTTATGCCCTTAAGGTGGGATAGAAGGGGACGCGAGAAAAGGACAGTGTTTTGGCAGTTTTTATGGAAAAACTTGTTTTTTTCTAAAATAAATAAAATAGTGCTACAGTACAAACATAGAGTTTAATTTTCTCCATCTGCCATGAGCCATGAAGACAAAAAGTTGTCATTAAATTCCAGAACACCCTCGACAGATATTCAACAACTGTTGAGGTCATCATGTGAAGAGAATTAAATTCTATGTTTATACTGGGACAATATTTTACTGTATTTACATTGGCCGAAAAAAAGTTTCACCATACAAACTTCAAAAACACTGGCTTTTTCTTGCATTCCCTTCCAGCCCACCTTACTAAATATACCAGTAAAGAGATTGTTTCAACCAATCGGAAGGTAGTTTATGTCAGTTTGAGTTTTGTTTTTCTTGTATTCGAGTTGGTTTCGTTCTAATAATAACATCGTCTATTATCTAATAATATCATTTATTGCCTATTTATTTTAATTACAAAAATAATTGGTATTGAATTTATTAATTTTAACATTTATGTTTCAACATTCGTGCTAAAATTACTTGATCCTTTGATAGTTTTAAGTACTCCGCTAAAGCACTATTAAAAAAAAACGGGATTTATGACCGGCAATACTTATTATTTATTACCCCGTCGACACAGGCGATGTTTTCGTATATAATTCCGTACTATTACCGCGTAAACGACACAATTTCATGGCAACTATTGACAAAATAAGTACCTATCACACAAATTTTTGTGTAATTAGCAGGTCCTAATTTTCAGAAATGTTCAAGTTCAGATGAATGCGCAAAAGAGATTGTCTTACATTAGCAAATTGAGTTGATTTCCTTCTATTTCAAACAGAAGTAAAACGAAATATCATTATTTTGAAAAATAATTGATTGAAGCGATTTTAATTAATTGTATTATAATTATATATATTTATAATTAAAAAATTCACATATCTGTTCCTAAACTAACATTTAATTATCTTGATTTATTCATGCACAAATCATTTTCTGATAGTAAATATAATCTGTTGATAATCTTAGCTATTCTAAAAACAAGAATGAGCACATTACCTGTGTTAATGCATGTCCTATTTTTAATAGCAGCTACTTATCTGGCTACTTCATGTTAGCTGCCATCATTATTCAAATACCAATTGGTCGAACTAAGAATGAAAACATCGTCTGCAGGATATAATTAGGTCTCAAATATGAATTGAAAAATTCAAAAACAACTTAATGTGAAACGAGTTAATCGCACAAATAACGGCTTAAAACTTTGAGCACTACCCACGAAGCTTTGGACTCGCAATTAGTAAATCAGCAAATACTGTATTGAGGAAATAGTAATGAATTAAGACTGTTTTAAGAAACTGCACCAGAATCTCCTGAATAGAGTACAGGAAACCCCATTGTGTTAAAGTCACTCTCTCTTCAGATCGCTAACCTAGCCCAGCCGTTGTGCTCGACTGAACACTTCTTCAAATCTCTTAATTAATGATAGTTTTAATCTATTCTATGTTTACAAAAGGGATCTCACCAAAATGTTAATTCACCCATTAGAATTATGAAGACATTATTCCACGCCTCTCTGGCCTTTTATTCACAAGATATTGCCACGGTGACGGGTCTCACATTAAATCCCTTCGTACAGTATCCGGAGAGATCCGTAAACGTTCTTCCTAAAACCTCCTCGAGACTTCTGAAGCCCTGGTTCTTGGGAAATGATATAATTCCTGTTGCTTCTTTACAGCGAGAGAGCGAGAGACTGTCTGGGCTGAGTTCATAATCTAATTAGGCCCCCCCACCCCGACTTCCTCAACTTTACCTCACTGACGTTCGTCGTTTCTGACTAATATTTTGATCACATGGGAGGAAGTTACGCTCTCAAATATGTCGACTTGGTGCTCTGCTGAGCTTTCCCAACAACAATATGTCAAATCTGGCACTTTATACCTACCAACCAACCAACAACACCTTCTGGTAGTAATTATCTAAGTGATCTGTTGACACAATCTACATTAGTTTTATTTTAAAAATATTCGATCAAGTTTGGCCTCATGAACTGTGTGAATGGCTTTTGTCATGGAGGATGGAGTTAAATTATGAACCAGCTGCACTCTTTTTTTAATCAAAATAATTGTTTATCCTACTATACGTACTACTTTTTTTGTGTGTGGAAAACATTTGTATTTTTTGTCATGAGTTCTAAAACAAACTTTGCTGAGGATACATCCTTAATATTTTATATAACATTCAAACCACTTTAACATAATGCATTATATATATTTATTATTTACCTTGTTCCCTAGATCTTAGGACTGGGAACTGCATATACTCTCGACATATTCTGTCTTATCTAAAATCCAACAAAGAAATTGTCTCACCTGTGAAGGCATTACAGAAGGGTCTCTTCCTCTTTGGGTCCAATAATCTTTCCATGTCTGCAGGGTCCACTTCCTGCCAACAACACAAATAATACCTTACTGACGAGACCAAAGCCTTAGGCTACTCGCACATTGAAACCGACTACGTACGACTAGAGGTCACGTGAAGTCACACGAAGTCGCCCGAGCAATACCGACATGAGACTCACATTGGAGGCGACTCAGTCGTCCGACTACGTGCGTATTGTTCCGACCTGCAACCGGATCCCAACAATTTGGGATTTTTCGTCGAAGTCGTACGACCTAACTAGTCATTTCACCCGTGTTTTGATTTTAAAATTTTCCAAAATGGAGACAGAAAAATTTCTAAGTCTCGTTTTCGAAAGGAAGTGCCTTTAGGATCAAAATAGACGACCGCTACCATTCGAGAGACGTCCAGAGAGATGCGTGGTACATTTATTTGATCCACTCACTCCTCCTTCAACACCTTCATTGCCAGATCAATAAATTATTTTCAAGGAGGTACAATTGAAAGTTCAGTTTTCGCTTTTCACTCTATTTATAAAAAAAACCTCAAAATAATGCACCACTCAACGACAACCTGGGGGTACAAGGACAGATCGAATCTGAGGAACTCGGTTTCAATGTGCGGAATCCAGTTGTACGACCAAGTCGCGTGTAGTCGGGCGTTCGTAGTAGTCGGTTCCAATGTGCGAGTAGCCTTAAGCTGGTTCCACAGTGTTAAAAATACTTAGAGTTATAGAATATTTACTTGAATGTGTGATTTTATTAGAAGTATGGTAGACAATAAATAGTATCAGACACAATAATTTGTGATGTATGTATGCATGTATGTATGTATGTATGTAGATATGCAATTGGCAAGTAATAGATTTTTGATTATTTTAAAAATTCTAAACCTAATTTTTTTTATAAATAATAGTTCAAATTACAGCATAGTATGGCTATTTAAAATTTCAATTTCAGATTTTTGTATTATATGTTAGCAACATTCTTTAATTCTTTATCATCACCAATCTTACTGGGATACTGCGAAAAACTTGATAGACCGCCGAGGACCACACTTTGACAAACAATGAGTTAAAACTAGAAGAAAAATTGTCTTCAGCCTCAACAATCTTCACAAGAGAAAATGGAACACGATAATTTAAGATTACCGTGGAGCAGGATACACTCGGTCATATTAATAAATAATTGACATACAATTGAATTTGAACAGCTATTTAATTTAGTGTATACCAAATACGCCACAAGGTTCCATCGTATTTTCTCGATTCTTGCTTTTCATTGGCTGAACGTTTACATTAATTTGGTAAAGTCATAGGAAGTATTGTGTATCTACGAAATTTGTATTAATTAAAACTGTATGTCTTTAAGTTTAAAAAAAAGGGTAACATGTTTTATCAGCTCGATAACAAATATACTTTTACTAGTAGACTTCGCATGTCTAGCCAATACCTGCCACCTGAAATGATCAAAATTTTTCTTTGGAAGTGACTTTTTTTTTGAGCCACTGCAATTACGTTGTCTTATTACTAGAGCCCTACGTGGATGTGGAATTTCCACAGATGTCCTTAATAACATTTGTAAGTCAGATAAAAAAATTTATAGAACAGATGGTGGAGTCAAAAAACTACTAATTTCTTATTTTATAAAAACAATCAGCAAAAATAAAATATGATGCCATCAAATAATATTCAATTTGCCTGAACTGTATGCGCGCAATTTCTACTGGATAAATGAGAATTAAAATAAATAAACCTGGACATGTTTCTTTTTATCTAACAACATTATTTAAACTACTCCCCCCACACGTTATAGTAATCGAATTCAACAACAGGATTACCCGCTTCGGTAGCCGAGCGGTCTACCGCGCTACTCTCGTAGTAGATTAGACTGCCGATGACGGGGAGATCGAGGTTCGAATAGCGGTCGGGTGTACTGAGGGTGTTTTTCCCAAAATGGTTTTCTATTATCCCTCCACGCAAGTGCGAGTACATTTCCTCTGAATATAACCTTCCTAACACCTAAAACCACTAGCGTAATTAGTACATAAGCGTATAATCCGAATGGATAGTAAGACGCAGTGCTAAAAAAAATACATGATTATTAATTTTATGGCGAACATTTACATTTAAATGATTTTTTTAAAAAACTGATGTGATTTTAATTGCTATCAAACATTACGAAATATGGATTAAATAGTCAAGCTATTATATTTGTTAATTACGGTAGTATCCGCATCTAAATATCAGTTTCTGTAAATTGAAAAATGACACCTGGAACGGGAACCAAACCCAGGACCTTTTGGCTCAGTACGCCAGTGTTCTAACCACTGAGCTATCTAGGAGCCAACCCGTGGCCATAGTCATTCTTCACTCATACTTTAAGGCAGAGGCTGTGGTGAACGTGCGTAAATCAGCAGGTACTGTAAATATACGAGTAATCATTAGTAAGATCACGAGCCATCAGATAACGCAGCCCCCTTAGACTCGGGGGGGCTTTATGCTGCCAACAGTACAATGATAACTTTACGAGTGCGCATATAATTAAATAACAGGGCATTCGTGTCGAAGGTGGCTACGTTATCTGATAGCTCATGATATTAATTGATCACACATATATAGCTGACGTTTTCCACACGTCCATGAAAGACTCTGCCTTAAAATATTAGTGAAGAATGACTCTGGGCATCGGACGACTCCTGGATGGCTCAGTGGTAGAGCATTGGTGTATTAAGTTAAAAGGTCCCGGGTTCAATTCCGGTGTCTAGATGTCATTTTTCAATTTACAGAATATTACGAAATATATCCACAAATGTGGATATCGGGAGAAATTTGTTAAGGTGATGCGGATGCTAGTTTGGTCAACCTCAATACTTATCACTCACTACAAGACAGCCAGCGTCGAGGATGGCTGGGTTCAAATCTAGGCTGGGTGCACTGAGGTGTTTTCCCCACTCTTTCAACAGGGTACACTTCCTTTACAAATCCATCGTCCTTATCCTTACCCTCAATAGTGTACACTTGCAAATAGCCCGGACGGGTAGTAATATGCTGAGAATGGGAAATAAAGTAGCAACGTTAGATTGCTAATCTGTCATGTTGTGTCAGTGAGACTGTCTGGTAATCGTACAAATAATAGAACGGGATGAGGCAGTAAGAATAGGGATGGTAGCTCAAGGCTCCATTCTAAAATCCTCGGTCAAGTAATTGCCCCAGTGAGAGAGGAGTTGTGGGACAGTAGGAAATACGAGAAGAAGAGGTATAATGTGTGGGGAGTAACTAGGGGCATCATTCGCTGTATGTATGTATGTAGTCTCTACTTGTCTAGTGACGTGTCAAATACCATGTTCGGTCTCATCTCTCACTCCCGACAGTGCAACAGGAGGCTGCGGCCAGTACAACCAGGGTATAGAGACTAGTCATGAGGTGGTACAACCAGGATATAGAGACTAGTCATGGGGTGGTACAACCAGGGTATAGAGACTATTCATGGGGTGGTACAACCAGGGTATAGAGACTAGTCATAGGGTGGTACAACAAGGATATAGAGACTATTCACGAGGTGGTACAACAAGGGTATAGAGACTATTCACGAGGTGGTACAACAAGGATATAGAGACTATTCACGAGGTGGTACAACAAGAATATAGAGACTAGTTAAGTTGTGCTATAACCAGGATTTATAGAATATTTGTTCTCACTCCATATCTTACTACCTGTCCGACCTATCGACATATTTACACTAAAAAGAATAGTAGTAATTAAGGTGGAATTTAGAGGAAATGTTCCCTTATTTGCGTAAAGGAAGAGTGAAAAATAATTTAATAATAATCAACCCCAATACATTCGGCTGGGATTTGATTTCCTCATCACTGACACTCCAATCTATTGCAAGAGTGACGTCTTGGACCATGCGATCACCGATGAAGTTGATATATATAATATATTTATTACTAAACATGGTGATCTTAAATGAGCGTGCCAAAATTAAAGGGGTAGGAGATGGTACCATAACGACTACATTGGTAATATGAACCCATGGTCGGTGATATCCCTGTAAGGCGTTACGGAACTTCAAAAGTTGAAGTGGTACCTGAAGTCTAGGCAACCTACCTGGCGTGCCAATGGCGCTACCACTAGATGGTGGTACAAGCACTTTCGGTAATCATGACTCATCCAAACTAAGGCCACATGATTACTGCGAACATTTCCCACTACACAGGCAACAGGTTTGTGCCACACTCGAGTGGAATATAGATGGAGGATTACACATTCAGGGAGATAGCTGACATATACCTTGTTTACGCGTGTATTTGGTTCATTCTTGCAATAATCACGTGACATTTACTTGGACGAGCCACGACGTTATGATAGTGTCAATACCACCAGCTAACGGTAGCACCGGTGGAATGCCCGAAAAGTTGCCGAGACCAACACTTCAAATGTTTGAAGTTTAATAGCGTCTTATAATATCATATTCCCCCCTTAAATAAATTTTATTGTTCTTTTATTGATCTTTTATAGTAGCCCAAAACGATATTGTTTTTTTTATGGAACTAATCAATAAAAAATAACAAACAACTTATATCATGCTTGTTAAAAATTGTTAATTACAAGCTATAATCTCATATTTATTTGCTGTTTTATCATACATTTTTATATGCTAATGTATCTATTTTAACTAATAAGGACCCGCTACGGTGGCCGCGTGGTCTAACGTGCTACTTTGATGTTAGATTAGGATATCGGGCCTCGATCCCAGTTGGATGTACTAAGGGTGGTTTTTTACTAAATTGTAATTTACTCTCCCTCTACGCAAATGCTGGTGCATTTCCTCTAAATTAAGCTTCACTAATCCCTAACCCATTAGTGTAATTAGTGCATAGGCGTAAAATCCAAACGGGTAGTAAGACGCGGTGCTTAAAAAAGTAACAAGGACTGTTCAACCTTATCATATGTTCTATAGCTTTAAAATGTCATCTATATGTAATCTGGTTTTTTTTTACTATTTGGTCAACAGTTTATAAAACTCACGAAGCCTTTATTAAATTTTACTGACTAATTTTTCACAACATTATATTATTTATATTTGTTTATTTTACAAAAATACAAAGAAAATGCTATGCTCATTGACATAATTTGCTAAGAGCTGGATTTTAAAAAAGGTGTAGTTTATTTGGTGATTTTATAATCAGTGCGTTGTGCGGGCTGGACCTCTAATAGTAATCTTAAAATTCGCCTTTCACAATTATTACGAGCTGAGCGCCCCCCCCCCCTCACTACAACGGTTCGACCGTAAGTCGTTTACCCTATTTGACTACTTTTTACCTGCTCTTAATACTTTTTTATTCTTCATCTATACATATGAAAAATTAACTGATCCACATCCAACTGTTTGCTCCTACGCAGCGTTGATTCAAACTGATATATATATACAGAGTGTTCGGAAACTCAAAGCCCAAACCACACATATAGTCTGTTTGAACCAAAAGGAAGACAAAATCCTTATACACTTATATTCGGCAAAGTAAGCTAATACCATTAAATTGTATTTAAAGTTTTGGCGTACAGCGCCGGGATAGCAAAGCTGTGCAAGCTTGCGTGTGCAGCAAGTTGCATACGAGCTAGGCGCACGGCACTGTACACCTCGACATCTTGGAGCACGGCAGCAGAACACACAACAATTAATAGTAAACAGCACACCAGTCCATCTGAGGGTCATCATTAACTGTCCTACATCACAGCAAATGCTCGAAATGACCACCCCCGACTTCACTGCAGAGCCTCATTCTACGCAGAAGTGATTGACGCACTCGTTCCAAGATATAGATATAGAAGACTATTAATAATTATGGTGTGCTCTGCTGCCGTGCTCCAAGATGTTGAGGTGTGCAGTGCCGCGCGCCTAACTCGTATGCAACTTGCTGCACACGCAAGCTTGCACAGCTTTGCTCTCCCGGTGCTGTACGCCAATACTTTGAATACAATTTAATGGTATTAGCTTACTTTGCCGAATGTAAGTGGTTCAAACAAACTATATGTGCAGTTTGGGCGTTGAGTTTACGAACACCCTGTATATTTATTCAAACCTTCGGTTACTTGGGTTAGACCAAAAAATTCAGTATTGTAAGCTTATATATATATATATATATATATAAGCTTACAATACCGTTCTAAAATGAATTTTTCGGACTAACCCAAGACCAAAAAATTCAGTATTGTAAGCTTATATATATATATATATAAGCTTACAATACCGTTCTAAAATTAATTTTTCGGACTAACCCAAGTAACTGAAGGTTTGAATAATTTTCAAAAAATTTGCACACACGATAGAAAACCTATTGAAGATACACACTATCTACCCGCACTGATGGGCTCGCGGAAAAAGGCAATATACTTTTCTTGTCCAGTTTGCTGATGACGAGAAAGTTGGGGCGTGAATGGCTGGCTGCTGGGTATATTGAGTTGGATTTTCCTAACATATTTTTTCCATCCCCTTACATTCAAACGCAAGTACGTCTCCTATAAGTTACTCCTCCTTACCCAGTTATTATGAAAATGCAACTATCTCGGACGGGCGGTAAGACATACACGTGAAGAACTGAATCAATTTAACGTATGATTCATTTTTCTTTGTCCCACCAGAAACATCTCCTAGTGTTGAAGTGAAAATATGTCCACATTAGAAATATAACCTAATCTACTAGCAGTGTGCGTTAAATTTATCAGTTTATTATTAATATCTATCAAATATTGAGAAGGGCAAGAGATGCGTGGGGACTAGAAAATAATGAAAACTAAAAATTGTTTTTGATTTTTTGAGACAAAATAAATAACTGTCACCACATCAGAAAGATCAAATGTATCTTCTCAATACCAATTAAGCTCTCAAATTTCACACTGTGGAGGGTTCGGTCATAAATAAACGTGAAACTTAACGCCACCCCTTTTATTTAGATTTTTTCCCCTATCCATTCATGAGTTGAAATTATGATTTATTACTATTTGTTGTCGTAGGATTAAGAATAAGGTAGGAGCTACTTAAACTTCTTTTGTACATGCATGAGGAAAGTCTTGTGATTTTGAGCTATCACTTTTGATATATTACAGCAATACCTTTTAAATAGTAATATAGTAAAATGCTATCAATGTAAACAGAGGAAATAATATTTGAGCCTTCCTATTACGTTTTTTACCGTGCGTTCAGCATCTAAAAGAGGGAACCGTTATGAATCACATCAGTCAAATATTTTTTTAATAATATGTGGTTTGTGGTCTTACCCTTTTCTGCATGATGACATCATCAGCCTGTGCTAGAGGCAGGCCTAATGTAGCGAGAAGAACCACCACAGTCCCTGCGATCACCATGTGGAGTAGCTGCATAATCCCTGCTGCTGGAACAATGACGTCATAGAGGTACATTTTATATAGAACGTTCACGGTAACTCTGGCCTTTCCTCACAGTTCAAATAATCTTACTAAAATATTATAGATGCGAAGGTTTTGTGTGTTTGTATGTTTGGATGTTTGGATGTTTGTTACTCAATCACGCCAAAACTGCTGAACGGATTCGAATGAAACTCGGTACGTAGGTAGAGTATGTCCTAGAATAACATATAGGACTATTCCCAACCTTTGATTTTACATTAATTTTACAATATTAATGTTTAAAATTTTCGTATATAAGAGATAAGACAGTTAAAAATGAAAAGATTTTATCAATTATTGCGGGCAAAGCCGCGCCAAGTAATACTTAGCACCACGTCTTACTACCCATTCGGGTTGTACGCTTAACAATATCTTAAGTAATTTTATCAAACAATGTCTTTTTTTTTACTCGTGCTCCGCGTTTTACTGCACGTCAGAGCTATTTGAATATTTACACTAACAAGGGGTATGTATGAAGAAGGTAGAACTGTATAGGAAACGTACTCACATTTTCGTGGAAAGACTTGGAAACCATGTAGGATAAAATTATCCTCAGTAGGCCCAACTGGGATTCGAACCCTGACCTCCCCATCAATATCAAATCAGACTACATGAGCTTGATCTCTTTGTCCACGTGCTCATTAGTTCAGGTAAGCTAATTACCATAGTGTTAAACGAAAAAATGTAAATAAAAAGATTAAAGAAAAAAAACTAGATTTCTTTGATATTTTTGTCCTCCAAATATTATTAAAAACAGACTCTTCATCGGTTAAAGAACGCCCGACTCCTTAACTATGTCAATAGCTCGTTTACGTACTGTATAGAAAATACCTGGTTTAATTCCCAGCAGATTCGCTTAAGTGGAAAAACACTCTAAGGCGTTATTCTCATGTTAGATTGGCCTGATGATTACGGGAAGATCGGGGTTCGAATCCCAGTCGGGTCAACTGAGGATGATTTTTCCTACATAGTTTCCTACTCTCCTTCATTATAAATGCAGGTATACTATCTCTAAAATGCTCCCTTCCTCATTCCTACTCCATTAGAATGATTATCATATGCGTGTAAAGCCTGAACGGGTTGTAAGACGCGGTGATTAAAGAAACATTACCAGCATGGCCGTAAAATGTACATTGGTAAAATTGGAGTTATTACATTTCACAGTGATGAATTCATTTTCTGGGAACTTGGTGTTGTGTCTCTTCTACTATTAATAATTTAATTGATTATTACCCTCCTTATCAGTGAGAACGCGGACCAAATGTTAGGCTCAATTAAGTCTGGTTTGCCAGTAGCGGGGTAGTCTGACGTCTTTACTGAGATTCGTTTATCCTAAATGGCTTTCCTCTCTCTCTCTACACACATTTGGGTACATTTACTCTAAATCTTACACCCCTATTTCATGCTTAACTAATATTATTAGTTTCATTTTTTCCGGACAGGTAGAAAACGGGTCATGAACAAATATCAATAAGATATATTCTTTTAACGTTACCTAGGTTTGGAGGCCGTTTGTTTTCATTAGGCCCCTAAGTAGTTTTTACCATTATTTATTTCCTTGAACATTTTTCAAATTTCATGGAAACCTAAAAGCAGATTAGTTTATTAAAAATATACTAAATTACCGACCCTCCCGTTTTAAGAACTTTTAAAATGAGATAATTATATTATATAGGCCACTACAACTCTGTCGTTCCCTCTTCAATAAACCATGTGCACGTACTAATAGGCCTATACATGAATCTATCTTCATTGAAACATGTGCAAGTACTAATATATATAATATACATTAGTATGTGGCTACGTGCATGATGTGTCGCAATGAAGAGAGCGACAAAACTATAATAATAAACTGTGCTGACAATTTTCTCCGCCTACAGCAATTTAATTTCACATGTCAACTGTCACTCAATTAATATGGTCACTAGTATCCACTGGATATTCATTTTATCAGGGAACATTTCTGCCCATTATCAGGCCCTAGCTTGTGACGATATTTACCCCATTAGTGTTAATTACAAACATAATTATGATTAGTTAACTCTATTAGTATACTTTCCAAGAGTTAATATTAAAAATAAAAAATAGTTTCAACCACACAAGGTCACACCCAAATCGATGCGCACGTGGGGTATACGTCAGATTCACCTAGTCTGGTGTACCGATGATGGAGAGGGGAGGGGGTTCAAATCCCGACTGGGTGTACTGAGGGTGATCTTCCCTAAATTGTGTTGCACTCTCTCTCTCTCTCCAAGAAAATTCAGTTACATTTTCTCTAAATTCTGACTACCTCACCCACTCCCGTATTTGAGTTATTAAAATGTGTGTTCCACGGACTGGTAATAAGACGCGGAGGATAAAAATAACAAATTGTACCCAAATCTATGGCTACACGGTACAAGGCATCAAACTCGCAATATACTGACGGGGGTGTTGGGGTTCGAATTTCGCACGGTTTAACTGTAGTTTTCCTCTCTTCTCTTCAATCTCAACTTATCCCAAACATAATTTTTAAAAAAGTATGTAAGGAAATAAGGGGGAAAAAAATAACTAAAATAAATGATACGGTACACAGCACTTACTATCTTGTTCCTTTACCTAAAAATGGAGATATTTACTTAAAACAAATTGAGAAAAATGTTCACCTAAGAGTTTAATAATCAACACCTAAATTACAAGACCTCAATTTAAAATAGCTCAGAAACTATTGGTTTTGTAAAAATATATATTTCAAACAATGTTTTTTAAATTATTAATAATGATACAACTTTGCAATGAAAAGTTATTTCATATCTCAAAGTGTCGCGGAGATATGATCAAGATTGGAAATATCCACTTATGTATTCTCTGTCTCATTTTAATGGAAAAATTAGATGGGCTGTTTTGTTTGTAATGTTAAAAAGTGTTTAGTACTAATTTGAATAAATATCAATTTTTTTCTCTTTTGGCGCCGACCCTTAATTCTAGGACTAGCTTGGACGCTAGAACGTATTTTGTTCAGGGGGGTGAGGTAAAATGACGTTATTTACAGATTAAACTAGGTTGATTTAAAACACTGAGGGCGTTAGGGTGCCCAAAATAACATTGAGCATAGGTTAAGCTAGGTTGAGCAATAAACATGAGGTGAAAGGGGAGCAAAATGACTTTATGTCCGGGTCAAGCTAGGTGGAGTAAATAGCACACGAGGGGAGAACAACATACATTAAAAATAATTTAGTTATGGTGTAGGATTTATTAGTTTCCAGAAAACCCTATTGATGGTATGACAAGAAGATAATAAAATAAGACAGAATTGCAGTCCTTTTAATTTTGCTCTCAATGTTTTAAATTAACCTTAACCACAGTCCCATACAAATGAGTTCTGAGACATCTAACTCGGTTTTAATAACACTGTTTTAAGCATAAACAAACTTCCATCGTTTTCACCAAAAAAATAATAATGTATACAAACGGAAAAACACCAAACACACCAGTGTCTATAACTATGAACAAATAACATGACCTCATAGTATGGTCTACACAATACACAGATCAGGAACATATTATTGTCTGTGCATGAACTATAGGGGGTCTATCGGTCATGTTTAGAACAAGAGTGTAGTTAATTTAACTTTTTGTGTAAATTGCTCGCCAAATAGTTCGTTAGAAAAAACCTAAGGCTGGGACATTTTTTTTTCATTTTAATTTTTCATTGCTTTACTTTAACTTTTATTTAATTACGACAAGACTTGTAATATATGCGATATTGTGGTATGTTCCATAAAAAATAAAATATGTGAATTTTGAATAAAGAACGAATCTAATCATCAATCTTGTTCAATGTTACTGTTCGCGAGAGTAATAAGTAAATAGTTAAACAATATTTTCTCAAGACCATTGAAACTCTAAACCACCCCCCTTTCCCGTTATAAAACAGTTGAGGGAATGTACCCATGCCTCCACCTCAGTTCCAGCGCCTAAGAAGGTTAGATATTTAATTTCAAAAACTCCTCGGGGGAACCTTATTAAAACCCTAGATACCAAGTCTTTGCCCGATTGGTAAAACTGTTTTGGCCATCGAGATACAAACACACAGACAGACAAAGAGAAATTATTATAGTTTGATTTGGTTTGTTGTTTCATATTTACATTAGTAAGTAACATGTGTTGTTTGACAAATAAAAAATACTGAGTTAACGTTCCACTTCTACTACGGTATATCTTACATTTACATTGAGAACTATTCAGACAAACAGATTAATCTCCCCATTAAAATGCAGTCGAAGCTACAGAATAACAAATGCTCTAATCATATAAATAAAAAATAATATATATTTTTGTATGTTAACGTCGTGACTTCAAAACCAAGAAACTTTAGTACTTGTGGAAACCTGAGGGTGTACAACAGCATTTTTATAAAACTTTTACATCTATTCAGAGTCTAATTCCTTCCAATGAGAATAGCTTTAAAACCAATACAGTAAAAAAAAGAGTTTGTAACTTCACGCCTTAGACTGTTTGACCACCGATGTGGTTGACTCAAAACCCCATAGTTCTATAAAGATTTGACTTTGAATTATTTCTTTCGGAAACCTGAGGATATGTGCTACAAGTAATTTTTTTTCTATAGACATTGCGATTATAATGTTGAACATCGGTTCGGGATTCGGGTAGCTCTTAAACTATTGAAATATAAAGCTTAAATTTGGCGTAGGCTTATGTAGGTATACGCACTTGGGGAAACGCTGAGGATTTTTTTTTACTTTTACATAAATTGCGAGCTTGACACCTTAAACCACATGACAATCTGTGTGGATAGCTACAAAACTAATAAACATAGAAATATGAAACTTGGCATTCACACACTTGAAATACTTTGAGTGTCAGCTCAAGATATTATGGTTGCATTTTTACATGGAGCATTATATTATTACAAGTTTAGACTTTAATCGCGTGATCACTGGCATGTGCTGTTTTTAAGGCATCCAATAACTAACTGCTCACTGGTTTTGGAGCTATCCATAAAGTTGTTCATGGGGCTTGAGGCACAAAACTCACACTATATGTAAAAGTAAAAAAAAATCCTAAAGGGCACACCCAAAGATTCCCTTAAATGTATAAGCCTATGCCAAATTTAAGCTTTATTTTTTCATGTTGCTTGATCAACCCAAACTGTTGGTCAAGTGGTCTTAAATATAACATAGGCTTACAAACAAGGAAATCTTAGGGTTTGAATCCCAGCCATTTTTTTTTTCCTCCCATGTTGCAAGTTTGACGCTTTAGGCCTCATCACCAGCCTTGTAAATAACTTCGAAACCAGTTAGCTGTTTTATATATCTTTATAACAGCACAAACCGGTGATCACGTGATTAAACTGCACCTTAGCAATTTGGCCAGCTTAAAAAGGTAGTTTCAAATAATAATTTTCATATAATCTCATTACATAAAGATAAAGGGGACATACCCTAAAACAAAAATCACAATAAACGAAAAGTTTGTGCTATTTTATATTGCCCACTATTTATTATCTTCTACATGGTTTTTATTTACCTTTCCGCACTTTTCTTGGACAAATATCTTGATTATTATAGTGGGGAGACAAAAACCACAGGCTATTAAAATTGACCCCCTTCCCTTCACTCCCCTTCCCTCAAACTACTATGCGTGTATCGACCATCGTATAAATAAGTCGAGTGTAGGATGAAGAAATATCTCGACTACTTTTCCTGAGTGTGACAGTTTCAATTTCCCGCCCCGCCATGTTTGTTTAGGAGTTGCCTGTTCTTTATTAGTTGAGAGACTTGTTAATAAATATGTTTACGGATACAGACCGTTATAAATAGTGTAAAGAATTGGGTAGGGCACGAGGGATCGAAGAAACAGAAGCAAACAGGATTTAACGAGTTTAAAAACAAATTCGATTTAGGGAATGACACTTCATACTCATTTTTTTTTCAGCAGACATTTTTTTCCAAGGAAAAAGTTTGTTTATTTATACTTTGTTTATTATTATGGACTATTTAACACACAACTGGTGAAATCAGAATACGACCTAACTTTAGAATATCACCCTGTCATCAAATCATCACTGTTAAAAGGCGAGTCCCCCAACGTATCTACTAATATTTTAATTTTTGACTGTATTTGGACTCTTAGCTAGGTATGCAGACACGCTATCAATTGAGTTTTTAATTATTTGAGCTATTCAACGTGCACTTTCTGAACCGACTGATTATATCAGCACACGACTTATAATCACTAACTTAACTCTAGAACAGACACAACATTCATCACTGTGAAACGGGAAACCTACATTTTACCAAAGATAAATTTTTCGGCCATGCTGGGAGTCGATCCCGGGACCCTTATATTGGTAGACAGACAAAACTACCAACTGAGATAAGGTGTTGGACTCAAATTAAATTGACTTAAGTTATCGGTCTTCATAGTTAATATTTTCAGTGTTTTATAATTATGTAATCTTAATATATATAATTCTTCTGTACGTGTGTATGTCACTGAACTCCTAAACGGCAGGACCGATTTTGATGAAATTTTGTGTGTGTGTTTGTTGGGTCCATGGATGGTTTAGATTTACAATTGGACCCGGTAGGTGGCGCTGCAATCGGGTTCTAGGAATTTATTTTTATTTCTTAGGGAATTTTTTTGGGGGGG
>CABFWB010000961.1:112137-128013 GCA_902151455.1 Timema bartmani
TAGTAAGACGTGTTGCTAAAAAAAAACCCAAGCTTACTCGACACTGACGAATAAACACATTTTGCGTGTCGTTTAGAATTACTGTTATTATTTTGATATTGATTGTTGTTGTTGCTGAGAGTGGATGGTCTACTTCAGCAATAATTACATTACAAAATGAGTCAGAGAGAAAAGTTATCAGTAAATACTTCTGAGTCGGTTACATTACTCCCTCTTTTTAAAAAAAGTTTACCAACTATAATTTTAAGAAACATTATACACAACTCTTAACTTGTCGGTCTTACTATAAATGAATCGTGCCTATTACATTGTACCAGCTATAGAAAGCTATCCATGATTTGACTCAGTCTTTGTTAAACTTGATGGTAATACGACTAGCAACTTCTGGCTTACTGGTTGAGTCGCGAACAATGAAGATATTATATTTGTCTTATTTACCTTCAAGTAGATATACAACACTATTACAATAATCAAAATTTCAATTAATCCACTTGGTATAGACGTATTGTAAGTTAGGTTATTAGGTATTAAAATGCATATGTGATCTACGCTCCTTAATCTGATCTATTATATTGTCATAGTTGAATAATGGGCCACCTGTTTTAACATAGTCATATAATTTTTTCCTCAAATTAGTTACAAAATATAGTTTGTAAAAGTTATTTTTCTCACTAAGCATCACATGTTCTATTTCAGGAAATTTCAGAGAACTTCATTGGATCTATACATGTGAAGTCCCTTGATATTTGGCCAATTATTTAAAATGGTTACTAATTAGATAGATTTTTATACTTAATCCAAGGCTAAATTAATTACAAGTCAACTTTAATGGAATGAACGACCAACTATCATGTCTACTATTAGTAAAACAAGTAACTATCATTGAAACTTTTGTTCGTAATTTGTTAGAAGTGCCAGTCCTAGATTTCAGTGATGTTAAGTACAAACGCATGCGTAGAAGAGATATGTAGGCCTACAAGTTGTCTTAATTGAACCAAGTTGTCAAATTGAACCATGATATCCTTGTAATTGCTAATCGCAGGAAGGTAACATGTCCGCAAACTATATAAATTGAGTTATTTACAAATTAATGGCCCCTATAGACATACGCCTCGTTCACCACCTAAAGGAAATATGTGCTGTAAAATACCATTGTGACAGGTCACTTTAAAAATAAAAATTAGCTCAGATAGGGAACAAGCTCCGGATTACAAAATAATTTTGGTTTCTTCGGATTTTATTGATTTGTTTATGTACATGTTTCCTTTCTGCAGTTAGTAATTTCACTTTTCATTGAAAACAATTACCATGGGAATATAGGTCGTTTATTTCCTAGTAGCTCATTCTATGGTTATTTTGCTATAGTTGCCATCATTATTTAATTAGATGTTTATCTATTGAATTAAGTAAGAATCTATCTCCCACAAGTGTGAGGCATAATATAGTTTGATGAATGGGGATTCATTAAATTCGGCTCTTTTGTCGTAGTCAGATTATCCCAAGATGGGCTCTATCGTCCCTTTTGTCTGCGACAATTGTACTTAGTCCGTATCAGTAATCAAAGGAACTGTCACAATGACTTGGAGCTAGGTTACTTCTCGACCTAAAATGACAAATTAAAAACAGTTGCATTGTCTACGTTCATAAAAGGTTGACGTTGTCGACGTTAATTGGCTACAAAGTGTCTACTAAGTAGTGGTCGAGTTTTGGCTAAGGTTAAAAATGTTTGCACTCCTAAACATAATTCCAAAATTCAAACCCCAAACTCCCCGTCCTCGGTAAACCATACCAGGTGATCCTGAAAGTTAGTCTGCATGCCCCCCGACATGGGTTTGTGTGAGTCATGGGGATCAGACTTGATAACAAAAACATAATGGATCATTGTGACAATCTTCTGTTGTATTTATATCTTTATATTGGAATTAAGAATAATCTAGTATTGTTTACTCTTTAATTCAGTAGTTTAGTCACAAGGGGGAGCTAGCTACACGGGTTTGGGCCCACCCAAACATAGTTTGTGGATGACTTGATGTTTGTAATGATCTGAAGATTTGCAAATATATCTGCCATTGTCAAGATATCTGTTAGTTTCACTATTCATTTATAACCCTAAAAATGTATTTATTGATTTTCTTGGAAACAAAATTAGCAATATTTTATGATTATTAGATTTAACGCTGAAAATATGCACTTATTAGTTTTGTGTGTCGTTTTAATTATCTTTTCATCCTTTTCTAGCTCATAGCATTACTACATCTGCATAACTAAAACTCGTAATTAGGTATTATACAAAACTATAAGTAAACATATATTCTGGTATGAGAGTGGCTTCAGCTACGTAAACATAATAAATATTATTTTGCTGCAAACATACTACACGCTTAGGTGGCTATATAGTCTAAGGCGTCACTGTCGCAAAAGAGTAGACGGCTGGTGATGGGGATATCAAGGTTCAAATTCTGGTCGTGTTTACTGAGGGTGTTTTTTCTTTCAAAATGCTTTATAAATCTCTCTCCATGCAAATGGGCGTACACTTAATTTAGCTTAAGCCCTCCTCATCCCTAACACGTTAGCGTAATTAGTACATATGCATGTTACTTAAACGGATAATAAGACGTGGTTCTAAAAAAATCAATAAAGGATATCATGTTGGTAAAAACTCCCATTCTCATTCTGTTTGCTGTACCATGAAAGTATCCTTAAATAGCTTCTAGAATTACCCAATGTTAAAAAAAAATCTCCTTTGTAGTTTTGAACTGCCTTCCACTCAAACCCAATACTTCCATATCCTGCATTGACTATTGATTCTTTATAAATAACTAATATGTAACCTACTTCCCTCGAATTCTCCGATTAAAACTTGAAACTTAGTTTCGTCAATGATAAATACCGGCCGGGAGCAGAGTCCTCTGATGGAGAGCTGTTAAACTACGAAACCGTCAAGAAATTTTAGCTATAATACTATAATATAATTACAATATTAATCACTTTAACACCTATTGACTAGCTTAATTAAACTATATAGACGATATTAAAAATCGCAAGATTAAATTTTAAAATAAATAATCTTCAATTTAATGGAAACTACCTCCATATTGGTTGTCTTAAGTAACCACTACACCACATACAGCCCGTAAAAAATTGAATATGAACAAGTACATAATACATACATCTATTCCAAAGCTCTCTTATTAACGCATACGTCAATGCTTAGTTGTTTTTTCACCATGAGTCAGTCTTGATCACAAATTCGGTTGGAATAAAAAAAATATTAGGTATAGTAAATACATGTTAAACCAACTTAATATAAAAAAAAAGTAAAATAGCTTTTGTCATAGTAAAAATTTACAATTTGCATACTTCATCGAATATCTTACATTGTAAAAAGGAAAAGTTACATTTAAATAACTTTCGTCATACTTTCTTATCCGTTAGTCATGCCTGGATTACCATATTTCATATTGTTTCATTACTACCTGTTGTAACAGGAGAGAACATCCTTTTATAAGAAATATTGAACAAAATGAGAAGTCGAATAAAAACCTCGTTTCTACACACATTACATTTTATCCACTTTTCATTTTTTTTTTAAATTCACTACTAATTTATTTCAATCTTCTTTTCTTTTCAGCGTTGATTTTTATTAGAATTTTTATTCTTGTAAGCAGTGGGCTGAGAGTTGTCGCTGTCTGCCCTTTTTTTTTCTTCTAAGAAGTCTATGGAGTTTTCCTCTCCTAAATCTAATCAATTTACACAGACTGGAAACTTTTATAAGACATGAGCGTTCCCCTCTATTAGAACTACTCGTGTGCGCCCCCTCCCTACCCTCTAACCACCGTTCTCAACAAACTCCCCTCCGGCCCCTACATCGGCACTCGATTTGAAAGTCTGAGTGTAGAATGTTTCACTCTAACGAATTCGGAATAAATGATTGACTGTTATATTGGTTGCATTGACTTGACCCAGTAGAGAGGCTCAATAATAACCCCCTAACCCTCGTGCCACTTTTCCCTTTTGTATCTACTAAACTGATCACAATTCCACTACGCTTTATTTCAGGTTAAGTTAGCTGCAGTTTTATTAGAATAGCTACTAACCTTCCGGCCGTTAATCTTAGTTTTCTAGACTGGAGCCACTACTTCTTTATTCAAGTAGCTCCTCACTTGTCCTCACGAGGCATCGTTCCAGTCCCACTGCTTATCATAAAAAGATCTGCCAGCACCGGGGATCGAGCCTGGGACATTTGGATCTGTAGCCAGTAATTCTGACTACTAGACCACAAAGGTGGTCAATATTAATTAAAGGACATTGACACCAAATGTCAAAAGTGACAGATGTAGTACAAATTGTTTGGTTTGTAAATATATAAAAGTATATTTTTAGTAACAATTTCAACTGTCAACTAATGTTCTTTTACGGTAATTCTCCCATAGTTAATTATGTAAATTTCAGTGTTCCACAGCTGTTACTTTTGACGGGTAGTATGAATTTCGATAAATGCGAAATAAAAAGGTCAGTTTTTAATGTTGGCCTCTATTAATGTGTAAGATTCTTCCAATGACTATGTTCTAAATCACTGTGGGATTTGTGTTGCGGTAGGGGGTGAAGTGGTTACCGGATATGATGTAGTTAATTGAAACTGTCCCCGCAACGTTCTCGGGTGTCAAAGGTGAGGAGGGAATACCAACGTTAATCAAAAATTAACGGTAGAGTTTTAGTTTTTTTTCCCAATGTTTTTTTTCATTTTTAGGTTGGTAGGCCTACGCCCATGTTCTCTTGAAACAATAGTCGAGTGTTGGCTGCGTCGCGGGTTAATTAGTGTGTTTGCACAAGCTTGGGGGTAGTTAGATGCTAAGGGTGGTGGTGAAGGGGAGTTTAATTAGTTTAGTGCATATTTTAACCTTGTGTAGTTTTTATTTTAGAATAAAATGGCCAAAACGTGAAAAATATGTAAAACAATCTTTACATATTTTTTAAAAACCACATGCAAGTTAAATATTACTACATCTTGTTTCTACTCGGCATCTAGATGAACTAAACAAAGAAAGTAGGGAGGGAATAACCCGTGAAGACGTGGTGCTAAAAGATATATTTACAAAAACAGGTGGTTTTTGTCTCACTAGATTTTGTTTGAACCCATTCCTACCACCCAGCTGGGCTATCCAGCCCATCCCACAGAGACAAGAAGGGTCGAGCGTTTAAGAAAAGTACCCACATTTGCTTAAAGAGAGGGTGGGAAACCATTCGGTACACACAGCTAGAAGTAGATCCTCCACCGACAAACCAGACCAAACTACAGGGTGATTCACTTGGGACTGAACACTTATTGTGTGGAATATAAGATGAGCCTGAAACACGAACGGAGCGGTTCTTTATTTCACGACGAAGCAGTCAACCTTGGGTCAAGGTATGTTTTACATTATTCAAATGTGACTTTCCAATCACGAGTTAATTAAAATAAATGGTACGGTGCACCGCATAAACTTCCTTTCGCCTTTGTCTTAAAATAGACATTTACTAAGAACTCATAAGATTGTGAAGTGAAATAATAGGTATATACATTGTTGTAGTAAGACTTCACCAAAGATCATAAATGAAATAATGTACAATGTTACTTACTCTATAGTATTAGGAACTAGGAATACTGTTACAGAAAAAAATACCTTAAAAGTCATTTTCATAATAAAATGAAAACTTCCATCTTGTTTATGTAAACAGTGTTTAGATATGAAATGTAATCAAAATCGTTAAAACAAAATTCGAGAAAATCGATTTTATCTCTTTTTTCCCCTCAGTAATTCCAAAAACCTTTCGGGNCAAGCCTTAGCCCAATTGGTAGAATGGTTTCGACTCTAGCCCGAGATACAGACAGACATATGGCATTGCGAAAACAATTTTTTTTATTCAGGGGGTCACTAAACGTCAAAATTTATCAAAATCTCTCCCAATACTTTCTCTCCGAGGTATCGAGAGAAAGTAAAAATAGGTGTTCAGTCTCTGGTGTATATTGATGCCTTGATCCACATACCCATCATTGTGTGTTATTAAAGTTTGATTCATACTTCCGACGACAATAGAGCAGGATCTGTTTAAGTTTCTTAGATGATTCACAATAATGTGATTCCAGGTCTGTCTACCCATGATTAGTGGTGTAGTCCTAAGGAAAATGATACTTGGGCGCCATTCCCTCAATTTAAAGTAACTTTATATCTATACATTATAAATATCAAATTGGATTAGGAGTTTAACTTTTAACATCTATTATAGTTTTTAATTGTTTTATAGGTAGGTACAAAGACAAGATATAAATGGTAATTATATTAAGTGATATTAATGGAATGTAGCTCAACGTATTAATTTTATGATAACTATTAAAGCAAGCGCAAATTCATTTTTTATATTATGCTGAGGAACAGCTTCTTCACTGACATGACGCGATTTTGTTCCCCACAGCTGACCGGTGATGCAGCAACCACGTATGAACGTGTGACAGTAGATTACATTGCCTTAAAATGGGATCATTTATTTTAATGAACATTAATGATTCAACATGGTTAATAATACAAGTAATAGAGTGTTTATTAAGTTCCTTACACTTTAATTACGTTCACACTCAGCAGAACAACAAGGAATTGATTTTAAGCATTCTACTAAAGGCTAAAGAGATTCTTGCAGACGTTTTCCTCAACAGTCAACGTAGTTAATAAAAAACCGGATCGGAGGAAATACAATTAAGAGATTTTTTTCTTTCGGTTTGAAGCAACGCCTGGTACTCCTACTAGTAACTGCAACGTGTGCCGGGGGAGGGGTGCTATGTCTGTTTTAGATTTGAGTTAGTTTATAAGTCATGTGCTGTTATAAAAATTCGGTTCAGAAAGTACACGTTAAATATCTGAAAAAAATAAATAAAAAAATGCAAAAACCTATTGCCTGGAACTTGCTAAGATTCAAAATCTCTGCTCTAAAAACAAAGCAGCTGGATACAGTAATTTTAATTACTACAAAATTGATCAAGTTCATCAACGATCTTTAAAATAGTTTAAATAACGACCTAGTGGTTAAGGAGTTTGACTAAATATTGAGGGGGTCAAAAATTATGTGTGAGGTTTCGCTGCTAAAGGTTAAGTTAGTTAGTAGCTAGTGCTCTAATGATAGGCTACGTATTAAAAAAATAAGAAACTTTTAAAAAATGAGCTGTTGGATCATGTAAGAGCAAAGTTACCCACTTGCTCACGTAATTTGACCACAGAAGCCCTTTAGGAAATACACGAGTTGATAAACCTTGGAAGTTTTGTTGCCCAAATTTTTTATAATAAACTATCACCGTTGCATTAGACAGGGGGAGATGATTTCGTTTATACTACATACTCGATAAGTTGAGAACAACGCCGCAGTGTTTGGTGTGTATGTCCGGGGTCAATATAGTCATCCAACTGCGAAATGAAACTTGCCGAGTTAATTTTTTTTTGTACCACATCCTTTTTTTTTTAGCACCACGTCTTACCACTCGTTCGGGTTATACGCTTATGTACTAATTAAATTAATCAAATTAATTAATTAAATTTAGAGTTATATGTACCCTAACTTGCGTGGAGGAAGAGTGGAAAACAATTTTGGAATAACCACCCTCTGTACACCCTATCGAGATTTGAACCTAGATCCCCCCGTCATCAGTGGTCTAGTCCATTGCGAGAGTAGCACCTTAGACCATGCGGCCACCGAAGTGGGGGTCAGCGCGCCCTTTAAAACCAGGACAAGAAGATACTGATACCTTTATCGGCGTGTCCACCGGTACAGTTGTAGCTATCAAAATAATAGAGTACCGGGCACGGGGAGGTCGAGGTTTAACCTCGGTTTGGATACACTGAGGCTCGTTTTCCGCTCATCTGATTATATCACTATGTTTCTCCCCCACTTTACTCAAACTAGCCTCATTGTCGTTTCCTTTTCTTTAATCCAGTAATGACCTAGGTCAGGGCAGACGTACCTCCTTGAGGGCTTGTGCACGAGATGTCAAAAATTGTTAGGAGACATTCTTTCGCGAGTCCGTAAGTATTTTAAGGAACAAAATAGACAAGTGGATTCTTTAATTTCTATTAATTTATTGTATATTATAAGTATTGCTTTATATTATAGTTATTATATAAGTTATATTAATAAAATGAAGAGTTTTTATATCTGTCATGAACATTGCGAGATAATTGCCGCATGCAAAGGTCTAAAATTTTAAAATTAGTAGCCCATGTTCATGAACATGATCACCTCAAAGCCGGAATTGTACATTTTTTTTTTTTTTTAGTTAATTAAAAACCAGGTCGGGAGCAATACAATAATTAAGAGATTTTTTCTTTCGGTTTGAAGCAAAGAAAAACGTTGCCCGGTGTAACCACGCAATACAACGCCGGGTACTTTTACTAGTTACATATGAGTACGTGTTATTGTAAAAATATTTTCACAGATATAGAGAACACACTAGGCAATGTTACTAAGAATGAATCAGAACGTTTGAGAAATTATGTATTTTATCTTAATTTAACCTCTTTTTATTACCAGTTTGGCTAAAACGCATACATTAATTACCCTAATAGAATAGGAATGAGTAAGGTATGGTTTCAGAGGAAGTGTACCTGCATTCGCGTGGAAGGATCGTGGAAAATAATTGAGGAAAAACCACCCTCGGCAAACCCGACCGGAATTCAACCTCAATCTCCTCGAAACTGGCAGTCAAGTCTAACTAACACGAGAGCACGAGACTGACGCGTTAGACCATGTGACCATCTATGCTTGTTAGACAAAATCCATTACTCTTTGGAATCAATAATTAATTTTCAAGAAATTAGAATAATTATTTTATGTTATAGGTTTTTTTATTTAAATCATTAAGCCGAGGGAAAACTTTTCAAACAACAATGAATACCGTGTGCAAAGAAAGCTTTCTCGCACAAGTTCGTCAGATCCGATCTCCACAGCTTCTTGTTGCCAAATAACCGGCGGCTTTAGTGGGCTCAACAACTTTGCCTCTTCTATGGATATTGTTCGCTAATAGCTCCCTCCCACAAGTTCAATTTCTGCCCGCTAGGTGGTTCCCGAGGAAACTTCTCCATTATACGTCTTCACCTCTCGTTAGGTTACAGTGAGGAAATATCTTTCATATGCTACCAGTTTTTGTAGCGATCTTTACTGAGTATACTTGGATTCTAGTTCTGTAGCCATTAAAGAGGTTTATTATAGGTCAAGAGAGCCTTGGTTCTTTCCCAGATTAGTATATAATGTATGAAATCGTCCTGTTACATAAATATTACGATTGTTCCTGGCGCTCGATTTGGATGTTATCTTGTAGATCGTATGCAAATAAACAACTCTCTACTATTTAGTTGGTGTGACGTGAGTTACGGTCTATGTTCTAAAACCGACATGTTTAGCTCCCAGAGATCATTTCAGCGAACATAGATTTGAACGCACCAATAAAACTTCACGTGGCTGATTCTAGAACACAGCGGCCATAAACAATCTCTTCAAAACTGTCATATAAAAGGTTGTTTCTTCTGAACACGTAAAAAACTATCGTCATAGAAGTGAGCTATAAATATTGTTTATGTCATGAAACAAATAACATTTTGCGAGATTGTACCAACAGGTACTTTACATTCTCATTTATACCTTGTATTGCTCACTAAACATTTTTTAAACACTCATATTATATCATAACACGACATACAAACTAACTTAACCTATGAAAACAGTCTTAATAATATACACCCAGCCCTAGCAACTAGTATAGTAAATATAGGAATATATCAGGTCTGTTTAACGCACCCGACAGAAAAGGGGGTAATATTAATCCAAACCAGAGTGTACAGCTCAACAGGTCATTTCAAACATAATATCTCTCACAATCACCAGGGACGCCACGATACAGGCAATAAACTGCCTCGTGATATACGACACTTTTCAGATTATCTTTGACCAAGGAGGTTATAATACTGGTCAGGAGATGACCACACATAAGAAGCAAGTAAAGCTCAAGGAGAATGTAGGTTGGGAAATATCTGGAATCTATAGTGATATTATGCGAGAAAGTCTACAGAAGGATATATATTGGAGAGCAACCAAAAAGACAAATATGAAACAAAGAAAGTCAAAGAAAGATATAAACTGGAGAGTAACTGTGAGAAAATACTAAATAAGAAGGGTAAAAGCTGGAGAATAGTTTGGAAACAAATATGAAGCAAGGAAGGCTCTAGGAAGATATAGACTGGAGAAAACTGGGAAGCAAATATGAAGCGAAGAAGGCTCAAGGAAGATATGGACTGGAGAACAGCTTGGAAGCAAATATAAAGCAAAGAAGGCTCTAGGAAGATATATTATGGAGAGTAACTGGAAAGCAAATATGAAGCAAAGAATGCTCTAGGAAGGTATGGACTGGAAAATAGCTTGGAAACAAATATGAAGCAAGGAAGGCTCTAGGAAGATATGGACTGGAGAATAGCTTGGAAACAAATATGAAGCAAGGAAGGCTCTAGGAAGATATATTATGGAGAGTAACTGGGAAGCAAATATGAAGCAAAGAATCCTCTAGGAAGATATGGACTGGAGAATAGCTTGGAAACAAATATGAAGCAAGGAAGGCTCTAGGAAGATATAGACTGGAGAAAACTGGGAAGCAAATATGAAGCAAAGAAGGCTCAAGGAAGATATGGACTGGAGAATAGCTTGGAAACAAATATGAAGCAAGGAAGGCTCTGGGAAGATATAGACTGGAGAAAACTGGGAAGCAAATATGAAACAAAGAAGGCTCTAGGAAGATATAGTATGGAGAGTAACTTGAGGACAAATATTAAACAAAGAAGGCTCAAGAAGTGTATAAACCGGAGAGTAACTAGGAGTTACTGACTCGATACTTGCTTGTTTGCCACATATCTACCAATCAATTTTCCAAATATAGGCTTACTTTTTTTTTAAATATACATTTTCTCTTTAGAAAATAAAACTTATAAACTGAAACCATTGTTTTAATTGGTCTTTTTCTAAGATTTAAAAATCAATTATTATTTTATATTTACATGTGAGCTGACCCAAATTCAGTTTTTGATTTCATAGGCTGACAAAATAAAACTTAAACAGCACAACAGAAAATCTACAGCAACTACAAGGGCATGGGCTCATGAGAGTGAGTAAAAAAATAAAGAATAACGGAATGTTGAGTGAAACTTTTATTAAAATTGACTATGAATGTTTGTAAAAGGTTTAACCTATCTGTAAGAAAGGTTTGAATCTCAGTTGAATACACTGAATATGGCTTTCCACATATCATTTGTCAATACAGTTGTCTCCTTCCCTTTGCACGCTAATGAGGCTACATTTCCTCTTAAATTACCCTCTTACCTTCCTAATACCCTGCCCTTTGAAATAAGTTTTTTTTTCTGCACCCGTATTGGTGTGTACGGGGAGTAAATGTCAGACTTATCCAGTCTGATTTGCCGGTGATAGAGAGGTTAAGGTTTGAATCCCGGCCTTATGTACCTAGGGTAGATCGTCCTCTCCCTCTACGCAAATTCAGAAACATTTCCTCTAAATTCTACCTTCCTCATCCCTAACCCATTAATATTTATGTTTTGTAACATGTAAAGACACATAAATAATCATATATTTTATAAACCTTTACTTTTAGTGTTTTTTTTCAATGTAGCACCTTAAATTTTATGTACTATAAATACTAAGAGGAACATTATACCAGGTTTTCTGTACCAGCTCTAGTAAAATATTAATTAATAACTCTAGTTTGTAATAATATTTAATTTATTCATATATATAATTCATATTCGTATATCCTGGACGTTTAGTGTTAGATGAAATGGAGAGTGGGGTGTAATTAGACACTAACGTAGCTTTAAACGCAACAACAATAAAAACAGATGTCCTGGTGAATGTGCGGATGTTACTCCAAGTCTGTAGCGTCTTGGTTTAGAAACCTCCTTGTTTACCTCCCCTCCCATCTAACCCCCCTTTTTTCCCTTTCTTACAATCTTCTACTACACCCCCTCAACTCAGTTGTTGTTGCTATGTCAAGGAATCTCTCTCGCGTGCGGTAACGAAGCTAACAACTCTGCCCTGCGGTTGGGGTGTTGGTTAGTAGCAGTGCTGTGTCAATAAGGCCGGTGTGTTGCCACACTTGGGGGATACCTTATCTACTTGAGCTCCACAATGTGGCACAGTCACGTGGCTTTAAGTCAGCTTGCGATAATTACACCCGAGTGATTAAAATAAACACACTATGAATAAAATACTAGTCTGTACCCTCTAACGCTAGACACACGTATCGGGGGTCACATGGGCTAAGGCTCCATTATCGTCTGTCTTTGTTTGCTGACGCTCGGGGTTTTAATTCCAAGATGGGTGTTTTTAGGGGTTTTTTCCTTAAGATTTTTCCCACCCTCCCTCCACGCAAGTGATGGTACATTTCCTCAAAATTTACCTTTGTAATTATAAATCTCTTTAGCGCAAGTATGCGAATAACCCGAATATGGAGGAAGATGCAGATCATGGGAACATAAAAAAACAAAACAAAAAACGTTTTACCGTCTATGAGCGCCTTAAACTTTTAAAACCCAAGGAAACAGAATGAATGATTAATGTGAATATTCTTTGTACTGACAATAGGTGGCTAGCCTACTATCAAACGAAAGGTAACTTGGTGAGGAGAATTTATTAAATTTATACCCTGTTCATGGTAAGAAGGAACGAGTTAAAAGTATTTTTTACTACCAAAATTCTACAATATAGTAGGATCCTGACAGGTAAAGAAGTATTTCAGACCACCCTTCCTACCGTGAACAGAGTACATTCCCCTTGGTAAAGAAACAACTAGTTCCATAGCACCTAATCTGAGTGTGACCCTAAGCCTTTGACTATGAATCGTCTGTTAATAGTTTTATTTTTAAATAAACTAATTCCATGGACGCGTTAAGGGCCTGAAGTGAACAGTTTTCATGGTTACATAAGATTTAAAAGTAGCTATATTTTTTTTAGCTAATTTATTTAAACACAAATACACTAAGCCAATATATTTAATCTATCTATTTTTGCGCTAGTAGCCCTTGCATGGATAAGGCCTCAAGCCGCAATAAAAAAGAAAAATAATTTAATCCCATATTAAAATATAGGAACAAAATTAAATTTATTTTCTGATTTCACTAGTTTAATTTGAACAAATGTAAATTATTTTAATAAGTTAAATTATATTTTGTTTAAAATTTGACTCCTTGTGTTAAAATTGATTAACTGTCAAGAATATATTATTAAACTGATTTCACTTTTTAGACTAAACATAAAAAAAGTATAACAATTTGAAAACAAACTATTTAGCTCGCGGCGCACACAACGGGTTCAAACTATTATTGTTTAAAGATGTGGTAAACCTGTTCAGCATTCTTTATTCAAAAAGAGAAAATGTCTAAAATATCTAAAATGAATAATCGAAATATGAACTGCGCACCCTAATTTTCGTAATTTTAGATACGAGAAGGACGCCGCCCTATTGATACATTCTGTTGACGCAAGGAAGCTGGGGTCATCGTGTATCAAGAAAACAGGAGTCGGAAAAGTCAACAGAAAGGTTCGAAAGTTATAAAATAATATTGGATGTGGGGTCCATGCGTGGCCTAAGGCCAGGGAAATCAGGAACTAGTCTCTACACCCCAGCCCCCACCCCCTCTCCGGAAGATCGACTTCCAGCTTGACGTGGGACCAATAATCCACCCCGTTGAGACGACACCCCGCAATACAATACCCCACGTGCAATAAGGCTACAACTCACAATCTTGTATTTTGAGAATATATTTTAAAAATTGTATCTGAGCGCACCAGTAATGAGACTCAGCTACCTAAGCAAGTTAAAACTTTCCTGATCCCGTTGGATTAAGAGTGGTAGATATTCTTCGATAGAATCAAAAGTATAAATGGTGATACCCACACATGATTACATTAACATATGTTTATTAATTCAGATGAAAGAAGCTTAATAGTATAGCCTCTATTAATAGAGAGAATAGCATTCAGAGGTTTGATTAGATAGACGACAACTTTTGATCAAAATCACTATTTAAACACTACATACATGGAAATTTAATGAAGTACCTTAATGATAAATGTGAGTTAAATGTTAATAAAAATATTATGATACTATTCTTATAACATATCTGTGTAACCCACTTCGGTGGCCGCAATGTCTAACAAGCTACTCTCGCTGTAAACTTGACTGCCAATGACGGGAAGATCAAGGTTCGAATCTCGGTCGGATGTATTAAAAGAGGTATTTTCAAAATGGTTTTTCACCTTCCAGGCAAATGCGGGTACACTTTATATGGATATAGCCTTATTAATCCCTAAAACCACTAACGAAATTAGTACATAAGCATATAATCCGAACGGGTAGTAATATATGGTGCTTAAAGAAACTTCTGTGTAGCTGATTGCAACAGGTAATGTACAGGGGATATGCCATATGTTTTAGTTCTGCCTCTTCCTTTATCAACGCCTTTAAATGTCATGATACTATGCTTATAGCACCTCTGTATAGCGGGTTGCAACAAAGAAATATACAGAGGATATACAATGTGTTTTAGTTCTGCCTCTTCCTTTAACAACGCCTTTAGAAATGTCATGATACTATTCTTATAACAATTCTGTGTAACGGGTTGCAATAAAGGAATATACAGGGGATATGTAATATGTTTTAGTTCTTCCTCTTCCTTTACCAACACCTGTAGAAGTATCATCATATTATTCTTATAACACTTCTATACAGTGGGCTGTATTCATAAATGTACAGGCCTATTGGTCAATTCTTGTTTATTAGTTATTAAAAATGAACAAGCAATACTTACAAAACCAAACGAGCGTCCCCCTTTTGTTGCTTTATAAGATAAGGAACTATGATTCATATTAAACTATTAAATTACAAAAAGCTCTATTTGTTGCCAAATTATTTTATGTATAATCTATAACATTTTAGATTTTTTAAATAAGGTTGAATTTTGCTATAAAAATTGACTCTTAAAATAATCTTAATCGACTCCCAATTTCATTAAACAAATTTGTAGCCTGACGAGAAATTACATTTATTTGTGAAATGTTTCACAAAGAAATGTCATAATAAACACAAATAATATCTTTGAAATGATAGATTGAGCGTATAAAATAAATAAAAGGAAGGTTTTGATGTAAAATAACCCCAAAAATATATAAATAATTTATATTTGTAGAAATAAAAATACTAGTAATGAATTTCAATTGAGTTATATTCTTATAATAGGCCTGCAGTGTGATTAAAAGGTATATCTGCATAGGGAATAATTTAATTATACCTTTAGGTGTCTTCCTGGAATGTCTTAGTCCAAAGAAGATTGTAAAGAGTTCATTCTCCTTGTCAGACTAGGAAGCTGTTGAAAAGGAATTCGACAAGGAAACACCCCCGGCAAGAACCAACCAACTCCCCCCCACATACATGACATTGTTGCCAAGTTTTTCCCTATGTATAGAGACTTTTGAATCACTCTGTATATTAAGCGAATACAAAAAGATTGAGGTCAATTCGTTACGATTTTCGACCTGTAGAGAGAGTGTGTACGTACAGTACATACATGCACACCAAGGGACAACTGCACAGGGCAACATCTTTTTACACTCATTGACACCAAGAGAAAACTCAATCAAATTTTTATAAAGGGGGCGTTCGAGCTTTGACTATTTTTGCTTTGAGGGAGGGAGCATCGCCAGCCGTTTGAACTTAGGGCAGCTTCGGGCAGCAATGAAAATGTTGAGTGGCTAAACGAGGAAGAAGTGGAGAAGCCTATAGAGGTAAGCCAAAGCTTGAGT
>CABFWB010000961.1:128143-139179 GCA_902151455.1 Timema bartmani
CCCCCCCCCCAATAGAAACATAATAATTGAAGGTTTTTGTTTTTGTTAATTTTTGTTTGCTAAATTATGGGTTGAAAATGTAAATCAATGACAGTGATTTACACGTGAAGTAAACTGGTTAGTGTGATATTACGTGACAGTATAACTAGTATTGACAATAGCATGGATTTAATTGGTTTGATTATTTAATTATTATTGTTAGAACTAACTAAAATATTTCTTAAGGGGAGGGTGTGCCCCCCCCCTCTGCTCTGGATTCACCCGTTCCTAGTAGATTATAACTTTTTCTGCAGATAAGTGTGTAACTTGGTTAGATATAGTAGTTTCTTTTACTATATACTAATATTGAAATAAATGTATCTGTGAGCGTACGGACTAGGACGTTAAGCTCGTCTGGTCTAGTTTGCTAGTGGCGGGAATATCAGGGCTATAAATCCAGTAGGGTGTAATGGTGTGGTTTTCCCTTTATGGTTTTCCACTCTTCCTCCATGCTGGTAAATTTCTTCTAAATTATCCCTACCTCCTCCTTGTATACATTAAATAAAATATGCGGATAGCTCGGATGGGAAGAAAGACGTAGAGCACAGAAATAGATTTAATGATCATTTCATTTTAATTTTAATACATGAGACTTGGTCGGATTTTTGCCCTTTGCTCTTGAAGGGTTGGAGGAAATTGGCTTTAGTAATTACTTTTCCAACTAATGAAGTCAGAAGTGAGCTATTTGAATGGATTGTAAAACCATTATTTGAAATAAAATTTATTTCAGAGAGGGCAACAAACTTAAATGTCTACATGGTACAACAACTTAGCATAAAGTTTGAAGCAAGTTTATTTTGACGAAACACGTTTAGCAAATTTAGATTGATTGTACTATTATGTAATAAGATTAACAATTTACAAATGTTGACTTATTTCAAACAAATATTTACCACCCGCTCTTTGTAAATCTGAAACTTAAACGGCTTTTACTCATATTTCTTATTCAAGATAATGATTTGAGTTGAAAATTATGACTAGGGATCATATCGGTGGAAAAGCGTTCTAAAATGTCAAGCTCTAGTACTGAATTTCTGGTGATGGAGAGCTTAAGGTTCAGATCTTGGTCGGGTGAACTGGTGGGTGATTCTCAATATGTGTTGTACCACAATTTTTTCCCATCCCCCATCCAGTTAATACAGGCACATTTCCTTTAAAATACCATTCTATTCCCATCCCCTAAATTCAGCCGTTAAATTTCCTTAAAGTTAAAATCAAAGCTGAAAATAACTTAGAAATTAAATTATTTAATATTTTCGTCTCTGCCACAAAACGCTATCTCTATAAATAAACCTTGAACCGAGTCTTACTACCCGTCTGGGTAATCCAAATTTAATTACTCAACTAAGGTAAACTAATAGATGAAATATACCTATATTTTATTAAAAGAAGAGAGAGTGATAAATCATTCAGTACACCTGGCTGGAATACAAACCCCTACATTCCTGTGAACCAGCAAACCAAACTAAATGAGCTTGATGTCCAATCTAAATGCCCACCGATGTGGGCCACCAGAAGTTATAGAACGCTTTTGACAGTAAAAATAAAAAGCGATGACTTAATAAAATATCTCACTGCAAATAACTATTATAACGAGCGTATAATGCAAACAATGGCGTTGTCACAATTCGAGGGGATGAAATTGAATTTTGTTTGGTTTTAAAAATAAATAAACACGACCACATACAGGACATTTAAGAGGATTAAAGGTACAATGAAAACAAATAAATGCTTATGAACCCACTCGGAAAAGTGATTTTGTGACAAATAAAATACAAATTAGTCCATCAAATATTTGTATTACTACACCTACTAGACAGCCAGACAAGATATTTCATTGTGTTTTACATCCATTACTTTAATTGTGGTGGTAGTTTTTAAAACCTGCTTATTAGTTGCTATTGTTGAATTTAGACGCACTGTTAGTGCCTTAGACTTTGACCCAGTATACAATAGTTCTATCACTGAACGGATACGTTGCATAATGTGAGAGGCGGTTTCTGAATTTTGGCTGAAAACGTTTAGGTGCTGAGCTACACACATTGACCTACCAGCTCTGAGAGATTGTTTTGAATACCGATAAATGCCGCCATACCTAATAATGTAATTGTCTTGCGTGCAGCGTGAGTAATCTCTCCTTCTCCTATTAAACAAACAGTTTAGTTGCCAGAACACCCTATGTTGTCGGAGGTATATGTAGAATGACTTTGAAAAAATCTGAGGTGAAAGGAATTTTGAAAATAAAATTCAAAATAACAAAAAAAATATTACTTTATTTACACATAGACTTATCAATAAAATAGTGTTGAAAGGTCTTAACTTGTTGATGAAACAATATTTTTTGTTTATTTTGAAGTACTGTACCAGTAAATAAAAACTTTTTACACACATAAATTACATTATAGTTTTGAGGTGAGTACGTTCTTTGTTTTTGTCATTCATATATGTGTTTAAAGTTTTACAGAAGTATTAGTAATACAGTAGATATACAGCCTTTTCTTTACTTTTAGTCATCTAGTTATGTTTATTAAATATATAGTGCACATCTCACTTTATTTGCATATTTGTTTTGAGTTTTTTCAAAATATTTCTGTAACAATTTCTATTACGGATATTTCATTTCATATATCTTACGAGCTATGAGTAAATGCCTGCATTTTAAGGTAAAGAAAGGAGCGATAAAGTCTGCTTAGCATCAATGTTACTAACGTCTTAATTTACGGGGTAGAGATAAGGAAGAAAGTTTAGCGGGAGTGCGCCCTCATTAGTGCGAAGGGGGGGACTTGAAAACTAGTTATAAACCCCATGAGGAAAATCTTCCCCAGTACACCCAGCCGGGACTTGAACCTTGACTTATCCCGTCACCATAAATCTAGTATATATTGTGAGCTTGATGTCTTAGACCATGCGATAACCGATGCGGGTACTGCCACAGATGATATTTCGATGATCAGTTATTTGCTTACCAATGACTGTTTCTGCGTAGCTAGTAGATTTTAGAAAGTTGGTCTACTTCTACAGGCTCTTATAGAGTAGGAGTGCTTTCAAAACCAAACCGAGTGCGCTGAAGTAATTTCCATAAATAGTTAGCGATTCTACCTCTAAGAAAATTCAGGTACATTTCCTCTAAATTAAACCTTCCTCGTCCCTACACTATTTATGTAAATACACGAATAACCCGGACTGCTAGTAAGACTAGTCTTTTATCCTTATTGCAAACAACCGGAGATATTTTAAATAATTAGTACGTAATTGTAATTAGTTTAGAGAGAAATAAAAAAAATCAATTTATGTGTATTTTTTTTCAACTGGCTACTTAGTGGTTAGAACAGAAACCATTTAGTTGTTTGGACCTAATAATTATAAACAGAACCGTTAGGTATTTCTTTGGGCTACGGGTGTCATTAAAAGATTACTGAGAACTTAAGGCATTGTGAACCGAAATGATTCAGGAACCTCTGATCCAATCTGTTGCCTAGCAGTGAAAAAATTGTACATTGGGGCCAAATTTTAAAGTTTAGGCCCGTAAGTTGTCTTCTTTGTTAAAGGACATTATGTACTAGATGAGCCACATGACCAAATCCTCCATTCATTCCCGTTAATAAGAGTAGTATTCACGCCAACCCCTAATTCCACCCCTATTAATCTCTTACATGATATATCACTACATAGCCTGTCAAGTTAGGGTTCTATAACAGGGCGTGAATTGCGCTTAGTTTGGAATTAATGATAATAATGAGGGCATAGTCGTTAACTCTCAAAACACGGGGCTATACAAGCACAAGACTTACAAACTAGCTTAGTCCAAAGCCCGATTTTTATTGGAAGACTTTTTAAGATGGACGAGTTGTCAACGTCGTCAATAGTTTACTATATCTACCTTACAACTATCAAAATTTGCAATGCCTCTAAGGGCAAGCTAAGTAATCTCACTGGACGTCTCGGGTTCAGACTCTGACTGGCTCAAATATACGCTTTGATCGGTTTAGATAAACATGTCTTATTTATGGGCATTAGGGTCTATTGTCTTAGTTCGGGTGCCAAGTAAACGTCTCCTATCAACGTTGTAAGTAGGTTCTTGCTGCATATGAAATGATGATTACGGTTATTAATAGGTTGATTTATTGACATACTTAACTTGATTAACTCTGAAGAAACCCACTTGGGTGGCCGCATGGTCTAAGGCGCTACTATCGCAGTAGACTAGACTGCTGAAGATGGGGAGATTATGGTTTGATCCTGGTCATGTGTACTGAGGTTTTTTCCTAGATAATTTTCTACTCTCCCTCCAAGCAAATGTGGCTATACTTTCTCTAAATTTAACCTTCTTAATCCCAACACATTATTGTAATTATTACAACTTGGCGTACAACCTCAAGAGCAGGTAAGACGTGGTGCTAAAAAAATAGTCTGAGTTGTTTAATCTCAGGGTAATAAACCATCAACCTAACGATTAAATTGTTTCCTTGTACAGTTAGAAAGTGAGAAAAGCGGGTTAAAATATCTTATTCTGGGAACGAAAGTTTGTAAATGTTGTTAATATATGTTATGTTCCGTGCCTGACAAAAGAGATAGTTGCGAAACACACACCTCGTGGTGCAAATATATAACATTACTGGCACAGGAGGATGTAAGACAGTCACAGGTACAGGAGGGTGTAAGACAATCACAGGTACAGGAGGGTGTCCGACAATCACAGGTACAGGAAGATGTAAGACAGTCACAGGTAGAGGAGGATGTAAGACAGTTACAGGTACAGGAGAATGTAAGACAATCACAGGTACAGGAGGATGTAAGACAATCACAGGTACAGGAAGATGTAACACAGTCACAGGTACAGGAGGATGTCCGACAATCACAGGTACAGGAGGATGTAAGACAGTCACAGTTACAGGAGGGTGTTCAACAATCACAGGTACAGGAAGATGTAAGACAGTCACAGGTACAGGAGGATGTAAGACAGTTACAGGTACAGGAGAATGTAAGACAGTCACAGGTACAGGAAGATGTAAGACAGTCACAGGTACAGGAAGATGTAACACAGTCACAGGTACAGGAGTATATAAGACAGTCACAGTTACAGGAGGATGTAAGACAATCACAGGTACAGGAGGATGTAAGACAATCACAGGTACAGGAGGATGTAAGACAGTCACAGGTACAGGAAGATGTAACACAGTCACAGGTACAGGAGGATGTAAGACAGTCACAGGTACAGGAGGATGTAAGACAGTCACAGGTACAGGAGGGTGTCCGACAGTCACAGGTACAGGAGGGTGTCCAACAATCACAGGTACAGGAGGATGTAAGACAGTCAAAGGTACAGGAAGATGTAACACAGTCACAAGTACAGGAGGGTGTAAGACAATCACAGGTACAGGAGAGTGTCCAACAGTCACAGGTACAGGAGGATGTAAGATAGTCACAGGTACAGGAGGATGTAAGACAATCACAGTTACAGGAGAGTGTCCAACAGTCACAGGTACAGGAGGGTGTCCGACAATCACAGGTACAGGAGGATGTAAGACCGTCACAGGTACAGGAGGGTGTAAGACAATCACAGGTACAGGAGAGTGTCCAACAGTCACAGGTACAGGAGGGTGTCCGACAATCACAGGTACAGGAGGATGTAAGACAGTCACAGGTACAGGAAGATGTAACACAGTCAGAGGTACAGGAGGGTGTAAGACAGTTACAGGTACAGGAAGGTGTAACACAGTCACAGGTACAGGAGGATGTAAGATAGTCACAGGTACAGGAGGATGTAAGACAATCACAGGTACAGAAAGATGTAAGATAGTCACAGGTACAGGAGGGTGTAAGACAGTTACAGGTACAGGAGGGTGTAACACAGTCACAGGTACAGGAGGATGTAATATAGTCACAGGTACAGGAGGGTTTAAGATAGTCACACGTACAGGAGAATGTAAGACAATCACAGGTACAGGTGGATGTAAGACAGTCACAGGTGCAGGAGGATGTAAGACAATCATAGGTACAGTAGGGTGTAAGACAGTCACAGGTACAGGAGAATGTAAGACAATCATAGATACAGGAGGGTTCGAGCTCCGACCTCCTAATCACTGTACAACCAGACTGGATGAACCCACCTTTTAGTTCACGTGCCTGCCGATGTGGGTTGTTATATTTAGTAAGTAAACTATACAAAGTGGTATATCTTTGTTCTTAACAAATAATAGCTTAGATCTTAGTCCAGGTAATGTTCTGTTTCAAGAACACGTTTTCATCAACGGCCAACGACTCGATATTCACACCGAAGTGTTGCCACACTCTCCGACAGTAAACTGTACAATACTTCGTTTCACAAGTAGTATTGTTTAGAAGTTAAATTGCAAACCAATGTTAAAAGGAACTGGGTACTAAGCCTATCTACTACAAGCAATTGGCAGATGCATGGAAGGCTAGATTTTGTTAGGTTGATTTATCATGTGATTAACATACATACACATGAATTATAATGACTAACCAACACACGAGTTTTACTGTATTTTATCATTGTTTGTGTTCAGGAATAAGATACTAGAATTTAATATATATATATATATATATATATATATATGTGTGTGTGATTAATAATTTGTAAGATTTTGGGTATTTTTCGTATCTGTTGATTGATTCTTCAACAATGCTCAAAACTACAGCTTTCTATCTCATTGGGAAGTACGAAACATCTTTTGTATATACCAAACACACATACATACATATATACATACATACATACATACATACATACATACATACATACATACATACATACATACATATACAACATACATATACATGTACATACACATACTTATATACATATGTAATTATATACATAATTAGATGAATTCTTAAATACATGCAAACCTAAAAACATACACGCATACAAACTTACACATGTACGTACACACATACACCATTAGAAATGTATTTATTTGTATGTATGTTTTATAGTACTCAATCCGAAGGTTGTTTGAGATCTAAACCGTTCCACCATCAACTGTCATGTCCAGGTAGCACTAAAGAGGCCTACTAGGAAAATGAAGAGGGAGGTGGTTTCCCGTTGTTTTCCTCACTGAGCCAGAAGGTACTTTTGCACATCAGTCCGCCAAGACAACATACACCAACTGACCCTACAAGCGACACCTTCACTCCACTCATCACGGGAACTGGCTGTATATTGAATGTTATTACTAGTGGCATTCATACCTCTTCTACCGCCATATTTGTCAAAGTCATTAGTGAGAGTGAGACATATCAATGTAACAACTTGCTCTAGCCCATACCAGAAGATATAATGTATTGTAAACACTATATCTGACCAGAGATGGATCTGGGCTTAATTATTATAGATAATTCTTTTTTTTTCACTGTCAACGTGTTTTTTATTCTTTACAAAGGCGGACATTTCCTAATATTGTGTTAAATCCGGCCGGAAGTTTAATTTCGGTAAAAAAAAAAAGATTGGTTGCGGGGAGGCATGCCATCCTTTCGCCGGACGTCTGCTAGCCCTAGGTGGGTGTGGTGGGGAGGGGGGTATGAAACGAAGATCGGGGTGCGGAAATAGACAGTGATAGCAAAAGAGGCGGAAGACAAATGGAAGAGAGAAGGGTGGCGGTAAGTCCGGTCTGGTTTATTGCTGGGAAACGAACAATGTGGATGAAAGAACACAGGGAAAATGAAACAAATATATGACTCGGGAAAAGTTGGAGGGGAAAGTAAGAAATAATAAATTTTTAAAAAAATCGCTCGGGATGGTCACGTGGTCTAAGGTATCAGGCTCAAAATATACGATGGTTTTCAAGTGACGAGGAGGTAAATATTCGAATCTTGACTTGGTGCATAGGGGGTGTTTAAACATATACAGTAGTTCTCACTATGGTTCGCTCACTCCCTATCCATGTTAATGCGGGTGCACTTGTTTCTAAAGTACCCGTCTCATCTTTATCCCTTTTATAGAGTAATTTGATAAACCCTTGTGTTGAACGTACTGATTAAAATAGAACAGTGAAAGGAGAGAGAGTGAAGATGAAGATAAGGGAAGTTGGATAACCAATGAAAAAAGAGATAATAATAATTATAATAAAAAAAGAAAGAAATTAGGAAAACAATGGTGAGATTTAGTAGAGAAAGGTAAGAAGAAGATGAGAATAGTTATGGTAGAGTGAAAAATAGATGGTTGGAGAGGGATAGAAAGAGAGAGAGAGAGAGAATAAAAAATCACGTAAAGAGAAGGAAAGATTGGCCTGGTGTATAAGGACTGGATTATTTGGGGGGAGATAAACATAAACATATTTATTTAATTATTTTTGCATATTACTTTACATCCGGGCTATCCGTATGTAAATGCAAGTGGATATGAGTAAGATAAAACTTATAAGGAATGTACCTGCATTTGCATATGGAGGAAGAGTGGGAAACCATTTAGAAAAATTACCCTCAATACACCCGGCTGGGATTCGAGACCCTACCTCCCTCTCACCAACAAACCAAATCAAATGAGCTGGGTACTTCAACCTCGTGCCTACTAGCGTGGGTTACCGGTGTATAAATACACTAATTGATTGGGGTTAAGGAAGGTATAGTTTAGAGGAAATGTATTCATTTTTGGGTGGGGGAAGAGTGAGGAACCAATCAAGAAAAATAACCCTCACCCAGCTGGGATCCAAACTCTGACCTCTTACATCACCAACAAAGCAGACAAGACGTTACTGCACCTAGGTCCACGTGACCACCACGAGCTTATAGAATGAAAATAAAGAGTATACAGTGAGTTAGAAGTAGAATGAGAGATAAAGGTGTGATAAAGGAGAACGAAGGAGAAGCCGAGATTAATAACAAGCTAGCCACTGCAGTTGATCTAACAGTTCTTTAAGGTGGGGATTCAGCGGACGCGAGAAAAGATCAGTGTTTTTTTTTGCAGTTTTTATATCAAAATACTTTTTTGTTCAAATGAATCAAATATTGCTTCATTAAAAATATAAAGTTTAATTTTCTTTACATACTGACCTCAACAGTTCTTGAATATATTTCTAGGGTGTCCTAAAATGTAATGACAACTTTTTCTCTCCATTTAAAACGTTTGTTAGATAATGCCGCTATTCTTATGACAGATATTCAACAACTATTGATATCACCACGTGGATAAAATTAAATTCTATGTTTGTACTGAAGAATAATTTTATTTATTTCGATCAAACATATGTTTTGCTATGAAAACTGCTAAAACACTGGCCCTTTCTTGCGCTCCAAATCTGTTCAGCGTAGGAATTGTTTTCTGAAAGGCCTTTTCCCCTACCAGAAAGCTATTATATAGTAGGATTTTGGTAGGAAAAAAGACCTTTCAGAAAGTAATTCCTACCGTGAATGCAGTATACATCCCCACCTTAAAGGGTCGCCATGAGCACCCCAGATAGATAGGCCGCCCTTGATTGAACTGTGAATTATTCGCGGCATGTTTGTCTAGTCAGTTGACGACGCGCCTGTCCATCTGAACAAACAGAATTGTAAAGTCAGTGTTCGGAGATGAGACTTCTCCATGGACTATGTCACCTAAAAGCTCATATTAATTCCTGAGGGTAACGAAGGTCTATTTGAGTAGTAGCTGCAGTTTATGTTCGTCTCTTGAAAGGGGATCATAATATAACTATCCTCTCTTTAACGCATTTCATTCCCTTTGGTAGTTAATTTGTACACGACTTACAAACTAACTTAACCTAGCACAGTATTACTTAAGGCTAGAGCCTCAACCGCAGCTTACAAAATATTTATAACTTTGTAATAGGCTGAACTCGTACAAATTCTATAAGCCGTACTGTAGGGCATGTGGAAAAAAGCGTCATTCTCTTCTAGTCAAGTTTTCCGGTAACAAGGACTTTGGGGTTCTAATCCAGGCTTGGTGCTGTGAAGGTGTTTTTTCTTGAATTAATTCCCATTCGTCCTACCTTCCTCTTCGCTGCCCGTTAGTTAAAAAATATGAGTGTAGTCCGTACGGGTAGTAAGATGTGGAACATAATAAAAAAACTTTAAAAAAATCAAGCACCAGTTCAAATTAAAAATCCCTGATAGTGCGAGTTAATATCTTAAAACACAAAAAAGGTTAACATCTGTACAGACAAGAAGATGACATCACCTTTTTTAATTTATAATTATAAAGATTACAAAATTTTTTGGATCACCATACCGCTAGGTGGAACCATTAAAAAGTAGATTTATTGAACTAAAAAGAGTAGATTAACTTAATTACCCCTCTGTGGTCTAGAGTGTAAGGCTTTCGAATGTCGGAGAACCTGGTTCAAGACTAGTTTATGTCAATTGAACACTACTGATACACAAAGAGCAAGATTTTAATAACACAATAATACTCACATTGAGGGGCACGTGATCTTTATGTCAAGCTCATTTATTCTGGTTTACTGGCTATGCGGAGGTCGGGGTTCTAATACCAGCCTAATGTTTTGAGAGTGTGTTTTTTTCCTAAATCGTTTCCCATTCTGCCTCTACGAAAAATGTGGGTACCTTTCCTAACACGTATAACCTGAATATGTTGTAAAGTGCGGGGAAAAATAAACATATTTGGTGTCTGCACTAATGGTCACATGGTCTAAGACGTCTGTTTGGAGATAAGTTGGATTGAGGGTGAACAGATCGGAGCCGATTCTTGGCCGGGGTACATGCGATTTATCACTGTGATTTTCCTCTTCTCTTCCCACACTAATTCGTATACACTTCCTTTAAAATACCCTCCTCATCCCTACCCCTTAGATTAGGTCGCCAATAAACCGCGTGCTAATCGTACTAATTAATATCCGAGTTGTTATCCCCGCTGAGGTGAAGAGGGAACCGCTGTACAACTCTAATGAAGGGGGTTTATCTGCTTACATACCGACCGTCATCAAGGTCACCTGCAGGTGTTTCATAAAGAGGGTCGTGTCGGGTGTGACTGAGTGTGACTTGTAGCCCGTCACACCTCCTGCGGATAGGGGGGGGGG